>RYFJ01001266.1:0-91032 GCA_003991445.1 Oryza meyeriana var. granulata | reverse complement strand
AAATGGTGATCCAGAGAGACGGTTGAGAAGGAGTCCGTGATAGACGACGCGGTGGGTTAATTTATGTATATTAGGAAAAGATTTATCTTTTTATGGTACTGACTTCCGGTGTCGGTCAGGTCGTTAGCTGGGTTTCTGTTTTGATGGAATGCATGGATTAGTGTTCCTACTAGGATCTGTATGGGGTTAACTACGTCTGCTCGGGGACCTCGGTATCTTCACAAGATAGTTAGCAATCGGGTCATGGCACCCCCCTTCGACCGGAATCTCTTCTCGAGCCGGGTGCATCGTTAGGGTCCGAATTCTGGAGAGGGTAGTCTGCGTACGGACCGATCACCATGGTAGGAGTTCAACTCTCGTTAGGTACGTTTCCTAGTTGGTTTACTGGTAGTCGGCTTACCTCGATATATTTATTTATCTATGTTGGCATTAGTCTCAGTTATCTCATAGATTTGATTGGTTACTACCGATCAGACACCCCTGTGCACAGTATTGTAGTCGACTTACCTGCGGAAGCGTTTATATCAGTTCGTGCTGGTCGGTTAGTCCGACTACTGAACGCTGCTAGTGTTAAGTCGTCTGTCCGGATCGCCGTGCGTTGTTGTGGTGCTGTTTTATAGAGTGGCAATAGCGGTAAGTTATTTTCATCACGATGCCATTATTTATGGTCAGTTGAGGCCATTGTTATGATTGTCGGTCTTGTGCTGCACAGTGGTCCGATCTATAGGACGATAATCTTTTACTTTAATAGCGATGGTGTTCGTTGGCGATGGTGTATCGGGAGTGCTTAAGTCGATAGTTCCTGTTAAGGACTTAATTTATTCTTGTTTTATTCTGTTCGGCTTTGTTTCCAATGGTAGTTTCACATTTTATATTTACTTGCATTTTATTATATGTTTTGCTGTTAATTGTTCACAATGGTCTAAGGGTAGCGAATGGTTTATTCTTGCGTCCCAGCAAGTACCAGCGGCTTTCCCGGGCAGAAAACTCCAGGATAAGAGCCGGGCATCTGAGACGGTAAGGAAGTATATGGGCGGTAAGGCGGACTCCAGGATTCTTGGAGCGATTGAGCAAGGGGCGGGCAGACACTTCATACAATCAGTACATAGTATGATAGCCAGCTAGGATCTATTTGATTTTAGCATTTACCTGTTTATCTCTCTAGCCTTATAGACGGTTTTCTGAAATATCCTCGATTGATCGGCAAGCCATGAATTTGTTTATTATTACAGTTAATTGTTCTGCGGTATGCGGACCTAAGCGATGTGTAAGTGCTACGTGGTCATCGGCTGGCATGATGAGTCGAGGTCTTAGAGGTTAGGCTTTCAGCGATTGGTCTGTATACCCTGAAGTTTCCGTCTGTCAATTACAGGTCATTGATGGACGCGTACGATGAATTATCTTGGACTGCGACGTGAGTGGAAGATCAAGGCTTGCGTGTCCTCGTCAGACGCGACGGTACCCACCGCCGGCGTTTTCGGGTCCACGCTTTGGCAGCTCGTGTGGGGGGAACGAAGTTTACCCAAATTCACAACTTGTTCTCAAGATTCAACCTGGCTGGAAAAGAAGTACGACGGCACAACGTAATTCGGTCACCATGGAGATCTAAACTGATAGAACAAAAACGGCAGTTTGACCAGACCATGATAATTGTCAGAAGGCTGTGTTTAGAACTTCAGTTGAAAGAAGGGCGATTCAAGGTTCAGTTTCCAAACCACGTACTGGTAGGACGATCGGCGCCACAGCTGAGAGTCCACCATCAGCTTTGATAGCGATGGGTCAGAGGCTGGGTGCACTAGCACTCATAATCACAGCTAGGGGTTTTAGTTAAATAATTAATAACTTATCTAAGAAGACTGTTGAGGCGTTGGCAGAGTGCAACTCGGGAGCTTCTGTCTTCTCCAGCCGAAGATAGAGCAGGACTCAAGTTAATTCACATTGCAAGGATATCCAGAATTGTTCGCGCAAACAGGGCGGGGGGCAACAGGATCTCTTCCGGATATAAGCTTATTTATTTGGGGGATACCAGCGTAACTATCGGGAGGAGGAGCGATCCGGTATTCTCAAGGGAGTATGCACAGATCGGCAATCAAACCCGCGCGATGGGGCCGTTATAGGCAGTATCACGGACGAATGCAGGAGACGAATGATTTGTCTTGCACGGGTGAGTGAAATAGCTAAGGAGCTTGGTTTGATCGCCAGACAGCGTTCATGTATGGCAATCGCGTATCCTGAGTGGTTTTGACAGGGGTTTCGCGGCAAACCGATACAGGGTTCGGGATTTCTTCTATAGTTTAGGGGAGGAACACATTTACATGTAGAACTGTCACCGATTTCTGGCGGCATGTGCGTGGGAAGATGGCTGAGAGGCAAAGGTGTAGGTTTTTTCCCTATCACTATTAGGGATTAGGTGGTTTTCTTGGCTTTCTCTCCTGTTCCGCGAATTTCTTGTCTCGGCTGGGCCGCATTGGAAGAAAAAGTTCTCACAAATATTTCTTCGATGGGTTCGAGCTGAGACTGTCGATGTTGACATGGCTTTAAGCGGGCAGATGAACAGTACGGAATCATTCAGCGATTTCGGGATACTCGAAGCCGGTGTTATAGTTTATTAACCCTGAGCGATGGATTACTGGCACGGATCTAGCTTTTCAGGGCTCTTGGGGCGCATACAGAGAAGGTTTTTAGTTCTCAAGAATTCGATCCTTGTGCACTAGTAAGAGGGTATGGCTCATGAAGCCGATTTGCAAGAGGCGAAAAGGAAAGTAGAGGAGAGTTGTTCAGGTTCGGGTCTATTCACGGATTCAGATGCTGAGGAATGACGCTGAGGTGGAGTTGGCGGGAGTGGGCAGGACAAGAGTGGTATCAGTGCGATCCGGGTAGAATACTAGGCAGAGGAACGTATGTCTTTCGAGTGAGCAAAGCGATTAAGATCTTTGGATTTTTGTTGTTGCATAGGAACGCAATAATTGCCGCCAACCACTGACGTTGATTACATTAGCCGAGAACTAAGAAGAAGAGTATTGCAAATGGCACAGAACGCTGATATCGCACATATAAGATGTAAGGGTTTTCGCACAACTTCAGCTGGCGTTGGCAGGGAACGATAAGTTTGAAGATAAAAGCAATGAAGTAGGTGGTCCCGTTCCGTAACATGGGGTCTATGCGGGTCATGTCAGGATTCAGCGATGAAGGAAACCGTAGAGTAAATGAGATTATTTATCAGGTTGATGAGAAGTACTCAAGGTAACGATGAAAGGGGGATGGATCGGGAACATATATGCCGATTGGGCTGCGTTTTTTTTCGTTTCTGCTTGGCATCATGGGCTGTAGATTGACTCTTAGCTGATTGCCCGGCAGCGTGTACATGGAAATCGGATGCATCCAGCACGGAGTGTTCGCGGATCTGGTTGCCTGGGAAAAGAATCTACAGTTCATACGCCGTTGGGCGATCATGGAGTTCTTGTGAAGAAGATGAAGAGGAAGCGCATTGGGAAGCAAGTAAGAATTCCTAGTGGTGTCTACTCGGGATGATCTACTGAAGAATCAATGAGAAGGGAAAACCGGCTACGACAGGGATGAAGCAGGGCTGCTAGGGTCTAGAGGAGGTTGATCATTAGTCCCAAAAAAATAGGCAAGTTTGGCAGTGAAGAAGAAGGACGATGGGAGATATAGCAACGGTAAATTTGGTGTTTTTTTTGCTTCGGCGTTATGAAGCGCTTTAAATCAGTATGAAGAGGTGAGATTGAGGAGGTTTGTCGCTATACGTTGCAGATTGATCATCGCTATTTGATCACTGAGAGTAAGCATGGATTAAAGCATTATACATAAGGCTACCGTAATATGTGAAGCGATTGAAGAATGTTGTTGATTGGCGCGGGAGTCGCGCTGTTATCTTGTCAGCATTGCTCATTCTGGAAAATTGGGGGAGATCTACTGACGATCTCTGATCACGACCAATAGGGTGATTAAAGATCGGTGGGATATTCCTCTCTGACAGCGAAGGGTTTTGAACGTGGAGTCCTGACAGTAGGGATAAGACTTAGCCGCACGTTTTTTGTATTGACGAAGGGGTCATAGTCTTGCTTCTCGGTCAGGGATCTCGGATTCAGCCCTTGTCCGTCCGCGATGTCTGTGGCCTTCGACATCGCATAAAGTGTCTAATAAGTGGAGAGATAGTCGAGGTGTTGCATTGCAGCGGTCGACTGCCAATGACTGCCAAATGACAGGATCTACCAGTCTGGAGAGACGATGGTGGTTAGATGCTATCGGAGAGTTTGGAGAGAGATCTCTCAGTTACTACAGGGGATTCAGCGATAAGTCGGCTCTAATTGTTACTCTATTGGGTCATTGAAGATTCGGGGTAATGGGGCAAGGATTAGTCGGTGATATTTTGGGAGAGAGTTGAGTATGCAGAGAGATAGATCTTCAAGTGGCGACGGGTTATAAGACAAAATTAAGTCTGAGTAACGGAAGATGGATGATTGTTGAAGGAGTATCGGGGATTTCGTTTTCGCTGGGAGTATTCATAGAGATGCAGGATAAGCGATGATTTTGCTTTTGAACATCTGGCTAGCTGAACAGGTATCGGCAATGTCGAAGCTCAGAGATTCAGGCAGAATATATGAACTGGTAGGCGGAGCATCAAGGTTGTACGGCAGTTCATTTCTAAGGGCGTGCCGATATTAGTGGTTTTTAATTATCGCGGTGGAGAAGAAAAATGGAATTGGAGGGATATGTATTGATTTCGGGATCCTAAATACGCTACCCCCAAGGATGAGTACCGATCCGGATCGGGATGTTGTTGGTGATGAAGGTGGCACAGAGTTCAGTCTTAATGACGGCAATGCAGGATACATGATTTTCATGGCGAAGAGGTATCCAGACTGTGCGTTCGATGTTGGAGTATTGTTTGTGAGTGGGTGAATAGTTTTGGATTGGAGAATAGTGTCGGGTGCACCTATCAAAGAGCATGAATTACCTATTTCTGATTATGGTTGTTTGGTTGAAGATTTCAATTGATCGATGTGGTGGTTAAATCTAAAGTGGGAAAGCATATAGCGATATCGAAGAGTGGGGAGAGGGCAGAAATACGCGCAAGATGATCAATGTTGTGCTTTTGGTGTATCGGCTGGCGAATTTCTGGGTTTATATGGTTCACCGAGGAGGGATTTGAGTTGAGTCAGCGTAGTATAGAGCATATATACCGAGCCATCAAGAGTAAGGAGAGTTGCAATCGTGATCGGCAGGACTTATTTTGTGAGGAGATTCAATATCAATTTATCAGGGAGAATTTGAGTTTTTCACCCGTTATTGAAGTTGAAAGCTGATAGAATTTGGTGTGGGGGGGAGCGGCAGGGTTTGACGAGATAAGATATCTTATTTCCGCCTTGATTCCGCGCAGAAGGAGTGACGTTCATTATACTTATGGGCCGTGAGAAGTCCATGTTCTGTTTTGATCAAGAAAATTTGAGGTAAAGAGGGAGTTGTGTCTTTTTATAGTGAGACTTTCGGATGCTGAGACGGATATCTGTGTGGAAGATGTTCTGTGTTTATTTTGTTGTAAGTGAGTGCATTACATGCCTATCGGCCTGAATGTACATAGTCTTGCAGGCGATGTGGTTACGATATATGTTTGGTGCTCAGTCTTGAAAGGGCGAGTTGGGCAAGTGGGTTTTTGCTTGAAAGAGTTTGACTTGAGGTAGCGAATCGGTAAAGAGATCAAAGGCAGCAGTGGCGTTTTTGTCAGCAAGGGGGGTTCAGAGGACTAACTATGGTGGATAGGCGATCCAAGGTGGGTTCTTATTTTTGTGATGGATCTGTTTGCGGCATGGATTGGTATGGGTTTGGTTATTTGTCGCGTCGGGGGGCAGTTTGGAGTTTGTTTTACAATTCAAGCCTTATTGTGTATAAATACGGAGTAGGAGGGTTGCTGAGGCTTCAAATTTAAGGAGATTGGGGGCGATATTGATAGAGTTTTGGTGATTTTTGTGTGTGATCAGATAGTTATCTGGCGAATGAGGGCAGGGAGTGATGTTTTTGGAGGTATATTATGGAAGAGTGCGTGATTTGTTTGAAGGTTTCAAGTGGGTGTCAATGAATCATATTTCAGGGAGGATTTTGGAGCATGTCTTGCATCGATTGCTTCAGGAGTATCGGCTGAATAGGCAGGTGAGGTGGAGATAGCCGATATTGATGTCAGACAAGGCGATGATTGGAGACAGGAGATCTTGATTATTACGACCTCGTCGCGTCGGTTTTTCTAGGAAGCTATTGGTATAAAAGGTACTTAGTATGTGTCACTTGATGAGGCGTGTGTATTACTGGGTCAGTTTGAGGGAGTTTGTTAGATTGCTGGATTTGGGAAGAGTCAAGTGGTTATGTGTGAAGTGACGAGAGGCTTGTGGACTCATTAATTTGGATCATAAGATGAAGGTGGTTGTTGAGAAGAGTAGGGTTATTTGGGAGACAATGCTGGAAGATTGTTTAGGTATCATACAGTGTAAGATTGTCAGAAGTTGGATTAAGCGGGGCAAGGCACTGTGTTGCTATGAATACTCAGTAACAATGTGGCGTTTCGCAGGAGTGGTGGAATGTGATATGATGGCCGAGTATTTCTCATAGAATTGGGTAATAAGTTTCTTATTGGCATGCAACGATTATCGCAAGTGGGCGTGAGGGCAATTCTTTGAAGCGGTCAGTCAAAGAAGCGATTGATTTAGTCAAGGAGGCATATCATTTATTGGGTTTTGGGATTCTAGACGATAAGACTGATTCAGGCGGGTTCTTTTTTGTTTCTTGATGAGTTTAACATTTGCTGGGCCAGTTATGGGAATCAAGTTTTAAATTGTCGCTTATTATGCTCATAGCCATGGGGAAGCGACGCTTCTAACAAGGTTTGATCAGTTTGTTGAGCGGAAAATTGATGAGTCAGCACGGGCGATGGATTCCTTGCGTACACTATGGGCCTATGGATGGATGCAGCGGTTACTCGGTAACTTGCGTATCAGTTGTATATGGAATAGGGGTTTTACGTGGAATCTACATCGGTTCTAGCGATTCTTTGCAGAATCATTGAGGCGATTGTTGTGAATTGAACTGAAGATTTGCTCCAGAATCGGGTTGAAGCGCTGGAGAATCAAGGAGAAAGGCTAGGCAGCTCAGCTTACACCAAAAGGTGATGATGTCGTTTGCTCGAGGGGGCTGTGTGGAAGTTGATTTTGCGACTCGGGGTCAGAGATATGAAGTTCGGAAATGGTTGCTATTGGGAGTGGTATGGATTTAATCGCTGTGTGCCTGGTACCTGGATATAGGTATCAGAAGATTTGACGGGACGTGAGTTTTGTAAATGCATTAATGGGAATAATTCAAGAATTACGTAGCGTTTGGATTACTTCTTAATTAGTAGCGATTTCTATAAAAGCACTTCGGATAAGCGATGGTTTTTTATACGGTCGGCTTAAGACAGCCGATTCATTGATATCGTTTAGATAAATTACGGTAAAAATTAATAGGGATGAGAGAGATGATAGAGAGCGTCTGGATTAATGCAGAGAAGGGGTGATGCATGTTCAGGAATGTCAGTTATGAAGGTTGGTTCAAGCTTTCGGATAGTGTTCGATGGCGGCAGCACGGATCTGATATTTTATGTGGTGGCCGGATATGCGTTTCCATCAGATGGATGACTTTCAAGCTTTTGCGCCGATGGATGACTTGGCGCACTGCTGCTGCGACTTTGGCTTCTTGATCTTGGATGGCTTGCGGCAGGCCGATGAGCTGGATATTCTGTGTCTTCAAGATCCTTGCGAACTTTTTCAAGTTCTCCCAGCAATCGGCTTCCTTTTTCTTCAGTTGATTTGCTTTGGATTGAAGTTTTTGGGGACACTGCATGTCATCAAGTTCTTCTTGTTTATCTGGGCTGATAGCCGCTTGTTTGGATGTCTTGGGCTATCTTCTGTTGGTCAGCGCGATCGGCTATACGATTGTCTGAGCTTGATAAGTTTAAACCTATAAGACTCCAGGTATGCTGCGGGGGTCAATGCATCAACGAGCTCTTCGGGCAGGTGGTGTTCGATGTCTGCAAATCTTGCTCGGATTGGCCGCAAGTCTTCTACCAGTGCATCGATTGGATTTTCCAACCGAGCCTGATGATGCTTGTTAAATAGCTCGCGCACATCGGCTGAGAAGGACGGTTTGGAGCTGCAACTGGTGGCTGTAGCTTCTTCTACTCTCCAGATATTGACCGATGTCGAAGGAGAACAGAAGTCGGTCAAGGACTGCAGAATTGGTATCGGAAAGGTGAATCAATAAGAGATTAGAAGCAAAGTGCGAGCGTGACAAAGGTTACCTGAGGAAGGATGTTGGCAGATCGGGTAACATCGGCTTCGGTAGGATGAGTGGGTTGTTTCTTCAGAGGGGCGATGTTCAGCCGATGGATAGAGCAGTCTCGTCGATGGTTGGAGGACTTGGTGCTGAAAGAGGGGGAGCTGGAGGAAGCTATCGGTTCGGCACTTGGAAGGATGTAGAAGAATGTGTGAGGTTCTGGAGCGATGACCCAAGCTGAAAGGATTTGGTAAAATAAATGAGAGAGTGGATAATGACGATACAAGATTTGGCGCATACTGAGGGGATGGGGGAGCCATGATGTTGCTTGAGGAGAAGGTGGCGTTGGAGCAGCGCCATCGGCATCGGTTCTGCTTCTTCAAAGAGGGGCGATGCGCTAACTTCTTTCCGCTTTTGTCCCATCGGCCGAGGCGCCTTGAGAAGAGGCCGATGGAGATGGAGCGTTCGCGTCCTAAGCTTCGGAGCGGCTGATGAGGGTTGGTAGAATCGGCCGACCGCTGTTGCTTTTGATGGGGGCTCGACGCTGGCGGCCTGCAAGTAAGGGTCAGAGACGATTGAGGAGATATTGAAGCTTGCGAGAGTTACCTCGTTGTCAGATTCATTGTAGTCGGCATCCAACGGGAGCATAATAACAAGTGGCGCGCTAAGCAGAACAGATGTTTTTTCCATTCCGACCACCATCGGCACAAAGGCTTGGTGTTGGCAGTGCAGACGTACCTCGGTGGCAGCGCCTAGCAGGAGGGGAGTCTGTCAAAGACCGCAGCACCGATCATATTCCAGGGCGCTGTGGGAGCCTGACCGGAGAGAAGGAGTGTGCGCCGAGCCTGGAGTTTGTCGGTGAAGAACAGGCCGATCGGAAGCTGGCCAAGGCCGAGTTGACGGGAGATTGGTTGATGGGTGTAGAACTCATACGATGGTTGAGTTCGGCCCAGAGAAAAAGCCGGTTGGCAGCAGGCAAGGACTGATGGCCGATAGGAATATGGCTTAGATTGATCATCGTTCAGAGCTTTGAGTGGATCAAAGTTGGAAGGCATCTCGAATGCTGATGCGTCATTGTAAGCAAACCAAAGAGTAGCATCCCTGGTAAAGCCATAGTAAAACCCTTGAACCACTGATTAACTTCAGCAGGGGATATCTTGCCGCCAGAAGGCGATGCAGCCTCATCCATAGAGGAGGCATCGGCGGTAGATGGGGTCGTTGATATCTTCTGGGTAATCAGCTGGGAGGATTGCTTGAGGAGGGAAGTTTCTGGGATGGCTTGGAGGTGTAAACATTAAGCCAGAGCTGTACGAACCACCAAGGACCCCCAATGTGGCCGACGGCTGGCCGGCCGATAGCTTAGTTGCACTGATGAAGCAGCTGGTAGGTGGCGCCAAGGAGATAGTGCCCTAACGAATTTGTTTCCTATCGGACAAGCACTCTGCTAGGCATTGCATATTGGTCGTCGGGCCGAGGGTTAAGAGCTGCCACCAAAGACTAACCGTTCCAACCACAAGTTCAGAAAGCGACGTGCCCGATCATGCAACCGGTCCAGTTCCTTTATTGTGAGAGATATATACCTGGACCAGCGCCGATGTTTTTTGTTTGGAGCCGGTGGGCAGGCTTGAAGGAGTTTGAAGGGATTGATGTAGCTTGTAGTATCCAGGCAGGTGAGCATGGTCACATCCAGCAGGGTGGGGTCATCGGCCCATGACCAACAGAAAGGCATTGAGAGCATCAGACCAGAAGTCGAGGCCGATGCGAGCAGAGATTCATTCCTCTCCATATCGGCCAAGAGAGGTTGATGCAGTGGCCGATGTGAGATTCTTCCCAATAGATCCTCTTGAGCCGATACTTGATGTACCAGTCTCTCCATCGGGCAATCTGCTCGGCAGACTGAAGCTGTTGGTCCAGTCACTGACCAACATGGCCGAGTTCTTGAAGGGAGTGCATGGGTTCGGCACTGATGAATCGGTGGGATCTTCGCTGCCACATGGGGCCATGATAGAGATAAAAAAAAAGAGGGGTAATCGGCGCCGGAATCAAGATCTGGGCTCTAAGATGCTACAGTAGACAAGAAAACGACGAAGACAGGTGAAGAACATGGCAAATCGGGTTCGTATCAGATTGCAGATTGGGGAAAAATAATCGGGTGAGAAGATTAGCCTCAGGAACTGCAGATGCTGTTGCCATCGCGGAATAGGAGAGGTTGCAGGGGTCGACGGACGGAGAAAGAGGCTGCAGTAATTCGTCTAGATTCGCTAGAGCTTGGTGAGGATGTGGAGATTGAAGCGGTGGTGCCTCTGGTGATGTGAAATATAAAAAAGAGGGCAAGAAGACGAGCGTTTTATAAAGGTATGACAGCCGAGCGGGAATTGAGGCCGTTGCACTGTTTCAAACATTTATGGCAAGTGGGCTATCTTGGGCCGCCTCGGTATGGGAGAAATCTAGAGGCCCAAGTTGGGAAGATTTCGGAATCCTATAGAAGAACTCCGAATTGGGGGCATGTGTTTAACGCCAAAATTTGGGTAAGGACTTGTATCAGATTCGTCAAGAGGACGGTTGCAGTCGGATAATGGAAATTGATCCAAGAAGCAGACCGAGTCTGAGAAGGAGCCGTGAGAGGGGGGGCGGTGGCAGTTAATTACTATAGTTATTAGGAAAAGGTTTATCTCTTTTTTTAGGAAACTGACCTCGTGTCCGGTCAGGCCTCGTTAGCGTTTTCTGTTATAGATAGGAAATCATATATCGTTGTCTATAAGGACCATGTAACTCGGGGTATATATACGTATGCCGGGGACCTTGTAATCTATCACAACGATCAATACAAACTCGGCCATCGCCACCCCTTCGACGGGTCCTGCTTCTCGAGCCGGGCTGCATCGGTTAGGTCCGAACTCCTGCGAGAGGGTAAGTTCTTCCGTCACACCGACTACCAATCGGCTAGGACTTCCTCGGTTAGGTCCGATATTCTAGTGTTTAGGTAGTCGGCTTACCATGATATATTTATTTTATCTATGGCTGCATCAGTTCAGTTTGATCTCATAGATTGATTAGGTATATCACATCACGTGTGCACAGATTGTATCGCTTACTGGGAGCGGATTTATCATCAGTTCGTGCTGCATCGGTTAGGTCGACCTACTGAACTGCTAGTGATAAGTCGATCCTGCTGGGCCGATGCGTTGTGTGCAGGCGTTTTATCGGAGTGCATAGCCGGTAAGTTATTTTCTCACGATCGCATTATATCTATCGGCTCATTGAGGCTTGTTATCATTGTCGGTCTGTGCTGCAACGGTTAGGTCCGATCTACTAGACTGACGATAATAGCTTTACTCTAATAGCGATGGTGTTGTGCGATGGTGTTATCGAGTGCTTAGCGATAAGTTACCTGTTAAGCCGACTACATTTTTCATTGTTTTATCCTGTACTCGCTTTGTTAGCAATCGGCTAGTTTACCAATTATTTATCATTACGTTATTGCATATTTTATTATATGTTCTTGCCTGTATTATTGTCACAATCGCTAAGGGGGGTGGCGCGGCTAGCCCGATGGGTTTATTCTGCCGATCCAAGCACAAGTAAAGCAGGTTCCCGGGCATGACCCCAGGTTAAGGGCCCGGGCATGAGCCTGGGTAAGGACCAGTATATGGGCGGACAGCGGGACGAAGATCTTGGAGCCGATATGAGCAAGGGCCCGGGTGCAGGCACACCTTCATAACAATACAGTACCACTAGATCATGATCAGCTAGATCTTTGATTTATTTATGCATTATACTTGTTTATTTTATCTAGCTTATAGCCGGTTTTCGAATATCCCTTCGATGATCGGCAAGCATGACATTTGTTTATTATTACATTATTGTTCTTGCCGTCATCGGACCTAAGCCGATGTGTAAGTGCTACAGTGTGCATCGGCCATCGGCTGATGAGACGAGTCTAGATCGGCTTCCAGCCGATTGGCTCATTGATCTAACATTTTCCTCCTTGTCAATTACAGGGTCAAATTGACTGGCACGCCTACGAACCTCAAACTTTAGGACCTGCACTGGAGTGAAGCAAATCTCCCAGGCCTTCGCGTGTCACCCAGACGCCGAACCGGGACCCGGCGATTTTCGGCGTCAACAGGTTGTTGCGAGCTGATCGCTGTCATGCTCCGACTATAACGCATGCTTGTGTTGGTTTTCGGCACTTCCCGGTTGGAACTTCCTCCCGGCAAGCGGTAGGCCTCCGTCCCACCACGGTGGCTAGCAACGGGCGGATGCGGTGGGTGAGGCTTAGCCAACGCCGCTGCCTAAGGTCACTGTGGGGGGATAGAGAGATCGTGGCCTCCTAGGACCGTGGTGGGGTTTAGGACTCATGTGTCTTTCTTGATAAATGGGCTAAGCTAGGCCCAGTTTGCCACTTCCTTTTGGCCCATGAGACCTTTTATCTTTTCTTATGTACATTTTTTGCTATTTCGAACTTTACATGTCAAAAACAAGAGGCAAATTCATTGTATTTTCAAATTTTTTATCCCATTAGGTCCTATACATATCATAGTGTTTATAGGATTTTTGACTCTCAAGTTTGCCAAAAATGCAGGGGGGACATGTGTTAACACTCGAATTTGGCACTAAGGAAAATATATGGAAAGTGGGAGTCGGATTTAGAAGAAGACCCGAGCCTTCTGTATGGGGCTGGTTCGACCGCGCATTGGGTGCTGGTCGAACTGGCAGTATACGGGCTATCGGACAGGCCAACCCGACAGTTGGACCGGCAGGATGAGTCCGAGTCCTGTTTGAGTTTCTCTCATGTTTCCTTCGGTCTACACGGGGTTTGATTAGTCCTAATTGGTTTCTAACCCTACTAGGACGTGGAAAAGACTCGGGAGCGTAATACCAACTCCTTTATAAGGGTTATGACCGGTTCAATTGAAAACACACAATCAACCAATAACATATCATTTAATTAGCTAATTGAATCGTTCTTTCAGAATTACATCTACCTTTTGCCTTGTTCTAGTCTAGTTCATCCATCTTTGTCGTTTTGCACCGTAAATCATCCGTCTTCGCTGTGAGATTACGAGTTACCCCTTTGTAGGTTTTGTCCCATAAACCTTCCGTACTGCCATGAGATGGATGTTTTATCCGAATCTATCGAAATCGGCTCCGCTAGCCAGTTTTGATTGCAAAACCCATCTTGACTAAGGTCGAGGTGGTGGCCGATTCCCTATACCGTAAAGTTTTAGGTGATTCTCGTCGTTCTGACCGAAAAAAGCGTAAATAAATTTTGGTGACTTGCTGGGACATCTACATCAACGCCATGACAAAGTGTACGGAAGTCGATCCAAGCAACGTGATCCCGATCATGATGGCGGAATTGACCGAGGAAGAACGGTGGGAGATCGAGGAGCAGAAATTTGCGATGGAGAAGGCAATGCTCGAGTGCCACGTCAGAACTCGCCAAGGCGTCTCTAAAAGAGACATCTCTCTTCCCCGAACCGTTGTCTTGGATAAGGTAACTCCTAAACCTGATAACTTATCACCAGCTACCCATGAACATGTTGCTAGCTCCATAGATAGATCAATTTGAGCCGCCTTGGCCAATCAATTGGATGCCACTATGAGTTCCTTTTTTATAGTAGGATTGAGAAAATTTCCACACAAATTGGCTCTTCAATGGCCAGTTTACAATCTAATAATACAAACCCTAATACAAGTGACGCTCCTATACTGCATATACATAGCAAAACCGACGGAGCTACTGGTAACTACACTACACAGTACATCGGGGTTGAAGATGCAAAAATCTGCCACTGACCGGTTCAACCGCGCTCTCCATATGTTGCCCTGTCCACCGGTCAGACCAGGCTCTAGTCCGGTCTGACCACACCTCTGGCCACCGGTCGGACTGGCTTCTGGGCCGGTCTGACCAAGCCTTATATGGCCGGTCAGACCAGCACCATAGTTCTAGTACAGGAGGTAAATCCCATTAGTAATAATTCTTATTTGCATCATTATTTATCTCCTGTTGCTACTACTAATCCTATTGTTCCACCACTACTTCCACCAATCTACAATGCCTACAATGATCCAAACCCTAATAAAGCTTTTGGTGGGTATCCCCAAGATGCACATTATGACCAGCGTAATTATGTTGTGCCGCCAACTCCTAGGCCACAAAACCAACAAAGTCATGAGAATATGGATGAGGGGATATGTGCCATAGTTAGAGAAGCGTTTGGAATTGAGCCAAGGAATCGGGTTAGAGTTTATCAAAAGCAGTATCCTGATTACTTTGATAATATCCCATATCCTTGTGGTTTTAAGGCACTCAAATTCGCAAAATTCAATGGTGAGGATAGTAGAACCATATGGGAACACGTAGGCCAATTCTTAGTGCAATGTAGTGAACCAAGTAATTTGGATGCTTTTAAATTGTGCATTTTTCATTATCCTTTTCCGGTACTGCATTTACTTGGTTTACTTCTTTACCGGTAAATTCTATTCCTACTTGGGCTCAATTAGAACAAAAGTTCCATGATTATTTCTAACTTGGAGAAACTACACTTAGGTTATTTGATTTAACATCGGTTAGGCAAAAGTATAACGAATCTGTCACTGACTATATCAAGAGGTTTAGAGATGCTAAAAACCAATGTTTTAGTTTGAATATTAATGCAAGAGACTTGGCTGATCTTGTTTTCAATGGTTTACTTGTTTCTATTAAAGAAAGATTAGAAGACCAACTATTTCTTGATGTTAGTCAATATTTGCAAAAGGCTCTGGCTCAAGAAAGCCGGGCTAAAGAAGTGAAAAAGTTTGTTAAGACACATGATAAAAAGCCTAGTATGAATATCCTTGATTGTTATGATAATGAATCGTTCGATGATGATAAAGATCATGATGTTTACACAACCGACTTGTCATGGACTAACAAACATAGGCCATTTGTTTACTCTAATTTGACGCTGACTCCTTGCAAGAATCGACGAAGTGAGATTAAATATATTTTTTGATGTGGCTAAGTGTGATAAGATCTTTGATTATTTGCTACAAGAGAAACAAATTAATTTATCTAAAGGCCACATCTTACCACCGGTGGAAGAATTAAAACGTTGTTCATATTGTAAATTGCATGATTGTTATTCTCACGCTACTAATGATTGCGATGTCTTCCATCAACAGGTTCAATCGGCCATAGATGAAGGGCGGTTGAAGTTTACCGATGGTCCAAAGATGAAGTTGGATCATGACCCTTTCTCGGTAAATACAATAGACTTCCATGACAAGAAAATATTGGTTCGGCCTAGTCAAGCCAATACCACTAAGGGGAAGGAAGTTATCATTGGAGAACCTCAACTAAAAATGATCAAACCAAAAAGCTCGAAGGTTGGAGTGTGGAAAGTCAACAAGAATGGAGTATCGAGCTCTAAGACTCTAAAAAAGCCAAAGGTTACGTTCGACATGCTCTTGAACAAGTATGAGAACGGAAAGACCAGTCAACGATCTAATGGTCGGCCCAACAATGCAAAAAGGCCAAGATCACCTTCTAGGGAGAGATTTGGTCAGCGATAAAGGCAATTGGAACCACCGTTTCCCTACAATTTTCAAATCATACCATATGGACCATGTCCTATTATCGGTCCTGGGTTTTATGACCGGAAACCTTCCATGCATAGAGTACCAATTTCCTGGATCAGTAGTTCCAGCTCGCCGTAGGCGGCAGTGGCGTGAAATAGCTGTCCTTTGACCATGTCAGTCTCCATGAGAGATTCACTGTAGTAGGTCGCTAGAAGGTAGTGCTGGTCGTGCACGTGACGGATGTAGTACTCTTGTGGGTCATGGGGGTCCATCGGGATCATGGATTAAGAAGTAAATCAACAAGTCCTGTAGAAGGAGAATGACCTTGGGGGGAGGGGTGGGGGGGAGGGGGAGAGAAGAAAAAGACCTGAGAATTTTCTCGGAACTCAAACGGAACATTGTATGGGGGGGGGGGGGGGGCTCCCTATGGCTCAACGCTACAGTCTTAAGGGAAGGGCACCATTGGTCAAGTCATACAGTCGAGGTGGCTCTAATACCAGATCTGTCGGCCCCGGGTTTTTATGACCGGAAACCTTCCATGCATAGAGTACCAATTCCCTGGATCAGTAGTTTGGCACTTACATGACATCACTGGTACCATTGCATCTTGCGAAATAGTCTTACAATACTTGTTCATTAAAAAAGGGGTTGTCCGCGTAGGGACCCAAATAGCCAAATATCTTGCGGTAAACTAGCAAGACAGGCGTGGTGCGATAGCGAAAACATAATTGGCAGCGGCCCTACATTAGTCCACAGGCGCTCGACTAGCAACTTGGGACTATGGTCCACATCCCTAACCAAAGTTTAGAAATTTCGAGTCTAGTCAAGACTAGTACAAGTCCCGGTACTCCTTTATCCGCGAGCACGGCTATTCGAATAGATTGGTTTTACTCACACTGCAGTGGATATACACTTTACCCGCAATCCGTGGCGCACCCAACACATGAGACTTGCCACGGCCTAGTTTTTCGGATCTTCTAGCATTGCGGCACCCGCTCCAGAGACTATGTGCCCTCATGCACCCCCTGGCATCCAATCCTGCCTTGCTAGTGGTGTGAGGAGTCTTGGACCCAGGGATATCAAGGAGAGGGAATCAACGTTCGTTTTATTTGACATGTCATTTAACCCATACTCTATCCTCTTTCATCTTCACTGCAACACAACACCGTGATCAGAACCAACCATGACTGGGGAGCCGCCCCACTAGAATCCCCTAATCCTCTAGGTCTATGCCCATACGAGAATTGCAGTTGTACTCTGGTCGTTTCCTGCCTGTTTTCTTGACTCGGTCCTTAATTGACCAGGGTCGGTGCTAGCCTTTACCAGGAACCATCCAAATCAATCCATGTCGTCCCAATCAAAAATGGTTTTGTTTCTTAGTTTTGGTTTTTGCAAACAGTTTTCATGTGTCTCACGAGCGGCAATTCATGTCTCTGCTCACATAAAATGACGTTCATCCCCTACTCGGAACGATCGTCCCCATTTCGATCATTATCGCAAGTAAAAGAGATATCTAGAAAGCAGTGTCAATAAATGACTTCAACATATATAAAGAGCATATGGCATCAAGGTACAGGGCATCAAACTCAATGAAGGCTTAAACAGAATTTAATATAACCTTCAATTTATTTGTAAACAAAATAATTTCGCATTTGGTACAACATGCTCAAGCAGGGGGGGGGGGGGCGTGGTGACTTACCTTGCTCGGCTATGGCAACTTCCTCCTCTGCGTCTAGGGGATCGTCATCGCAAACGTAGCCTAGTTCGGGCGAAATGACTAGTCAATATTCGTATTCCAAACACAAATAAATGAGGAATAAATACAAAAAATGGGAAAAATATGAAACCAGTGCCATTGGATAGATCCTGATTTTAGATGAATTTTGGTGAAAGTTTCACTCAATTTGGACTTAGTATGGAGGAGATATGGGCTTTCAAAGTTTTAAAATTGAGTAAAACAAATTAAATGTGAAAACCTACAGTTTGTCAGCATTATTTTATTTAAGAAAAATACTCCTCTCACTGACAACTGGGGTCCACTAGCTAGACACCCAGGAAGTGAAACGCTCCCTCTGTGTCACTGACATGTAGGGCCAGGGCTGGTTAAGTGAGAATTAAGCCTCCCAAGCCAAGGGGCCCACATGTCAATGGCCCAGTAGGTAAGTTAGGCCTATAGACATTTTTTTTGCTAATGACTAGAGTCCACCTGTCATAGGGTAATTAAAGGGTTAATATATTTTGGGGTTCGTGGTGGCGAGGCCGTGGGTTGGAGGAGTTTGGTGAGGAGGGCGGAAATAGCCAGGGGTCTTCCCCCTTTTTGTAGGCGCAGCGGCGGCGCCATCAGGGGGGGAGGGAGGGGCAGGCATCGTATGTGTGTGGCTGGGGGCACGTGGTGGAGTAGGGCACTTGGGTGTGGCCCGGGCCTTTTGCAGTGATGTAGGGCAAGCGGGGGGTATGGGGCGCCCGTTTGTTCGGAGGTCCGAGACGGGTACCGACGCGGCGAGGGCATGCACGCGCTGGTCCTAGGGCCACCACAGGGCGCAGCAGCGACAGGTGGTCGGGGCAGGCGCTGCAGCGCTTAGCTGAGCATGGGGAGGCGAGGAAAGAGGACGGTCAGTACCATGGCGGCCCTGTTGGCGAGCCGTTGGGGCGGTTGGGGAGGGGAGGACGCGCGGCAGGGCAGATGGCGGTAGACGAGACAGACCTCAGACCGGTGGGCTTCACGGGAAAGCGGCACGACCTGGGTCCGACAGGGGCTCGCCGCAGTGGTGCACTCCGAGCGAGCGAGCGAGCGAGAGAGAGAGAGAGAGAGAGAGAGAGAGAGAGAGAGAGAGAGAGAGAAGGGAGACAGCTGTGTGGTCGGCACCGGCTGACAGGTGGGGCCTGACGGGGCGGTTGTTGGGCAGGCGCGCGTGTGCGGTGCGAGGCGGGCGTGCCTGGCAAGTGGGGTTTGGCTGGCGGGGAGGCTGGCTGGGCCGCTCGGCCTTGCAGCGGGAGGGGGGGGGGGAGAGAGAGAGGCCCGGGGGTGGGGAAAGGCTTGAGCCGAGGATGGAGAAGGGACTGGGCCGGCCCACTGGGGTCTTAGGGAAAAAATTTTGGTCATGATTTTTGAAGAAAATAGCTAGCCTCCTTAGAATATATGTTCACATAAATATAGATATAGGTTTTATTTTCAGTATTAAGAAGACTTTGGTGTGAGCCCTAGGGTAGAATAATCTTGTATTTAATCTTTTTGACACTGGTAAAACAGAATTAAAAATCCAAAAGATCCAACATGATGCAAAATTGAAAAGTTTTTGATGGTTCCGAAATGAGGTTTCCGATTTTTATTCCGAAATTCCAAGGATGTTACACCTATGCCGCCACTGGATTGGCCCCTTTTTCACTTCATGCCATGGGGCACCACTGTTGATGTACATGTCGTATCCACCCTCGTCACCAATGCCTTACACGGAAGGATGGATAGAGCCACGAAGGTCGGTGCACGATCATCTATCTCCATCGAATAAAAGCCGATTTCAATTACAAAACCGGTTTGATGGAAGAAAAGGAGGAGAAAAGCACATTAAGGTGGAAACTAGGGCTTCGGAGGTGATTACCATCAAGGTATGGTCTAACGATGTGCAAATACCCATTGGAGGTACGGCGGAGACGACACAAGCCAAGAAAACCGAAGATGGAGCAGTGGCCATCGGTGCTGCTAGTCCGATCGGTCCCCAAGGTCGATTCGACCGGGCATGTCCAGTACTGAAAATTCCTATTTGGCATCCAGTCGGTCCGACTGGGCCCGATGGCCGATCCGACTAGGATCATCTAGTACCGAAAAGGCTAGATCGGCATGCTGCCGGTCCAACCGGATCCCGAGGCTGGTCCAACCGGGGCAATATAGAACAGATTTGCGCAACGACGACAGCTGCCGGTCTGACCGGGCCCCAAGGGCGATCTGACCGGGTGATACATAGAGGACTTTAGGGGCTTCTAACACGTCGAAAAACATCAAAAGTCACTACCTAGCCCCTGGAACTCAACCAAAACCACAATGGATGCCTCTAGATTTGACTTCTACGGAGAAAAAGATGCTACAACTTCTATGGGCCTAGAAATTGAAGGAACAAGTGGCCGAAGAGCTTCAGGATAGGATGTTCAACGAGTTGAGACCTCCAACAATGCTGAAGCAAGTTTGAAAGCCTAAGGTGTTGGAGATTGAAAAACTGGTAACTACTCAGAGTGATGATGAGGATGATGCTCTAGATGACGACTTACCGGTTGTTAGCAATGAATCGCCGCCAAGAGATAATATGGACATCAACATGATGTTCACTTCGCGTTCGGAGTTTCGTGCCATGGGTGAGGCCAGAATCACTCAACTTTCACTTTGTCCAAGAGATGACAGTTTTTGAAAAGCCTGTTGAGTCCCATCGCCACATGAGACATCTTTACCTCAAATGGTACAACAATGGAAGGTCAATCTCTAGGGTGCTTGTGGATGGAGGTGCCACCGTAAACTTGATGTCTTATTCCTTGTTCAAGAAGTTGGGACGAGAAGACGATGAGTTGAAGAGAACCAACGTGACACTTAACGGCTTCAATGGTGAGGCAACGAAAGCGAAGGGATTATTCTCCGTGTAGCTAACCGTGGGGAACAAGACGTTGCCGACCGCTTTCTTCGTCGTCGACGTGCAAAGTAACTACAGTGTTATTTTTGTTCGTTGTTGGATTCATGTCAATTGCTGTGTTCCTTCTACCGTGCACCAATTCTTGGTTTAATGGGATGGCGATGAGATTGAGATTGTTCAAGTGTACACACCGACCAAGGTTGCAATGGTCGATGCTTCCGTTGAATGGCAATATGGCAATATTCAATGCTTGTCTGGGTTGGATCTTTCTAGCTATGACTTTATCAATGTCTCCAAAGGTCGGTTTGTACCCTTTTTTAAAGCTGACTAACTTAGCACAGCTAGGCAACATTATTTTTTACCATGACTAAATAAACCAATTATGAGTGGTTGCAAAAGCAGGTGCAAGAATATCGGTCTACAAAGAATGATATTGGTAAAATTATTGAAGACTTTAATAAAGTAGAAATGTTGGGTCAAGATTTTACATCGGCCGATCCATTGGAGGAAGTAGACTTTGGTGATTATTCTATGCGAAGACTGACTTTTATAAACAATAACATGAAAGCCGATTACAAGGCTAAAGTAATCGATTTGCTTAAAGAGTATGTGGATTGATTTGCATTAGAGTATCATGAGATTCGGGTCTTAGCTGTGAGCTTGTAGAGCATGGACTTTCTATTAAATCCGGGTTTAGGCTTTATAAACAACTGCCTCGCCGCTTTAATTCTACTATATATGATCATGTAAAGAGGAGATAGACCGATTATTGAAGGCAGGGTTAATTAGCCCATGTTGTTTTGCGGAGTGGGTTTTCAACATTGTCTCGGTTGAAAAGAAAGGGAGTTGTAAAATTAGAGTTTGAGTGGGTTGCCTTTAGGTGTCCCGATTTTGTCCGCTTGTTTGAGTGGGTTGTTATGAACTTTGGTTTGAAAATTGCCAAGGCTACATACCAAAGAGCAATGAATTTGATCTTTCATGATTTGCTCGGTATAATCCTAGAAATCTATATTGATGATATTGTTGTCAAATCGGATGGCATGGATAGTCATTTAGCCGATTTGCACTTAACTTTTGAGAGGATGCGCCGGTATGGTTTAAAGATGAATCCACTCAATTGTGCCTTTGGTGTGTCGGCGGGAAAGTTTTTAGGATTCATGATACATGAGAGGTATCGAAATTGATCCTAGAAAGATAGAAAAGATTAGAGAGTTTAAAGCGCCGACATGCAAGAAAGAAGTTCAAAAGTTTCTAGGCAATGTAAATTATTTGAGAAGGTTCATGTCTAACTTGTCTGGCAAGATTGATGCTTATGTTCACATACTTCGGTTAAAGAAAGAACCGATTTTACTTGGGGGGGGGGGGGGCAAAACAAGATGCATTCGATGAAATCAAAAAATGCTTGTCGCCATCTCCCGTGGTGAGAGTGTCTAAAGTCGGAATTCCGTTTTGGTTGTATATCGCCGTTGAACATAATGTCATTGGTCCTATTTTGACAGAAGAAGTCGACGCAAGGGAGTACATCATCACATTGTTGAGCCGTCGCTTAATTGATGCCAAAAGAAGGTATGTGTTTGTTGAAAAACTTTGTTAATCTTTATATTATGCTTGCACTAAGTTGAGACATTATTTGCTATCTAGTACTTGCATAATTGCTTGTCAAACAAATGTTATAAAATATATGTTGCAATGGCCAATTTTGAGTGGAAGAATTGGCAAGTGGGCATATACTTTAATTGAACATGATTTAGCTTATGAGTATTTGAAATCTATGAAAGGCCAGATTGTAGCTAATTTTATTGTGGATCATCACATTGATGTTGATTATGATAGTGAGATTTACATGGTTGGTATTGTACCTTGAAAGCTTTATTTTGATGGTTCTTCTTGCAAGAGAGGACAAGGGATAGGTATAGTGTTAATTTCGCCAATGGTGTTATATTTGAAACATCGGTTCGCTTAGAATATGGTTGTACTAATAATCACATTGAATGTGATGCTTTGTTATTCGGTTTACAAGTGATGGAAGCCATTGGTGCCAAACATGTAGAAGCCATTGGTGATTTGCAATTAGTAGCACAACAAGTTACCGATGTGTATCAATGTTTTGATTGGTCACTAAATAGGTATTTGAATCAATGCTTAGATATCATTGCCAATTTCGATGATTTCTTCATTAGACATTTCTAGAGAGGAAAATTCAAGAACCAATGACTTAACACAACAAAAATCTGGTTATCATGTCAAAAGAAGCTTATTTCTTATTCTGGAAAAGTCGATTCTTGATTGTGAAAGTTTGAGCGAAATTGGCGAGGTTACAGATCAGGAGCGGTCTAACTGGCATTTGGTGGCCGGCCCGATTGGCACTCAGTAGGGAGCTGGGAGGCACGACTGTGAATGCGTTTCAAAGGCCGGATTAAGTACTGATTCGGTTATATGCACTGTTGATCATGCTAGTGATTGAAAAATCCCATTGATCGAATATTTGAAAGATCCAAGTAGTAGGGTTGATCAGAAAATTCGGCGGCAAGCTTTTAAGTATACTTTGCTTAATAATGAGTTATATCACCAAAATATAGATGGGGTGTTAATTAAATGCTTAGATAACAATCAAGTTAAAGTTGCAATGGGAGAAGTTCATGAGGGGATTTGTGGAACTTATCAATCGGTCACAAGAAGAATTGGCTATTGAGGAGAGCCAATTTCTATTAACCGAAGATGATTGATGATTGTGTCAAATATTATAGAGAATATGAAGTTTGTCATAGGTTCGGCAATGTTCAATTGGTGCCTGCTGCCACGTTAAATCCTATTATCAAGCTATGACCATTCCCACGTTGGGCTTTAGACTTTATGGGACAAATACATCTTTCTTCTTCAAAAGGGAATCGGTTCGTGTTGGTGGCAATGGATTACTTCATAAGGTGGGACCTGCACCGAGGCCGTGCCTCTCTAGAATATGATGCATAAAGAGGTAATTGATTTTTTATCTTGAAGCAAATTATTCATAGATTCGACATTCCTCAAACTTTAACTACAAATCAAGATTCTTCTTTTATTTCTAAGGAGGTGAAAGATTTTGCCGAATCTTATGGTATTAAATTGTTAAATTCTCCTCACTACACTCAGGTTAATGGTCAAGCTGAGTCGAGTAATAAGATTTTGTTAAAACTAATCAAGAAAAAGGTAGAGTAACATCATAAGAGGTGGCATGAGATGCTTTCTGAGGCGTTTTGGGCTCATAGGATATCTATACATGGTGCCACCAAGGTGACCTCTTTGGAATTAGTTTATAAACAAGAAGCCGTTTTACCGGTTGAGGTGAATCTTGGCTCTCTAAGATTAGTCAAACAAGACGATTTATCGGTTGATGACTACAAGATATTGATGATGGATAATGTTGATGAAGTGGCGGATAAATATTTGAGGGCTTTGGAAGCGATTGAGAAGGATAAAAGGAGAGTAGCCAAAGCCTATAATAAGAAAGTTAGAGCAAAATTGTTTCAGATCGGAGATTTAGTGTGGGAAACAATTTTGCCATTATGTTCTAAAAGCAAGGAATTCGGTAAATGTTCACCTAGTTGGGAAGGTCCATACTGGATAGTTGGAATTGTTCATGGGAATGCATATTTTCTTGAGACATTGCAAGGGGAACGATTTCAAAGAGCAATTAATGGGAAATACCTCAAGAAATAATTCCTGAGTGTTTGGCAAGACCCTATGGAGGTTCATATGGCCGATAATGGTTTATCGCCCTAAGACTCGTATTTTCGTGCCTTTTGACTCTAAGGTTTGCCAAAAAGGCAAGGGGCATGGGTTAGCACCCGAATTTGGCCCTAAGGAAAATATATGGAGTGTGGGAGCCAAATTTGAAAGAAGACCTAAGCCTTCTGTTGATGTTTTACACCGGTAATAAATATATAGGGCTACTCGTCGGACCGAAACTCGATGGATTGCAAAGGAACACAAAAGATTTATATTGGTTCAGGCCCTCGAGATGAGGTAATACCCTACGTCCAGTTGTGGTGTATTTCCTTTGAGGATGTATGATTCTGATGAACCTGCCCTCAAGGGGTGCCCTGCATCCCCTTATATACTGGGGGACAGGGTTACAAAGTAGGAGTCCCAGTCGGAGTACGACCAAGGGATCTCCTTCTAGAGATATAACGTACCCGACTAGGCCTGTATTTTTCCTGTCGTACAAGGCTAAGTCTGCCGAGTTCTATCATATCTTTAATTACAAGGCTAGGCCCATTCTCTGTCCGAGTGGCCCATATGCTTGTCATGAGGTACCCGGGGCCCATAGCCTCCACAGCAGCACCTAAGACCTTCATAGTTGAGTCACAGCTGATGCTGAGTGCTTATCCTCCACGGTGAAGTATTCCCGAGTGCATTGCTTCCGAGTATTCTTTGTCCGAATGCTTCTTCTCCCGAGTCCTACTTCATGTCAGCTGGTAGCGAGGCTATGAAGGGCTCCATGTAGAAATATAAATAGTGTGCGCCAAATAGACGCACCTATTAGGTGTAGCCTCTGACTTTGTGCTTAATTGTGAAATAATTAAACATAAAGTCAAAGATCTTTAACCTTGTAGTCTTTCCCGAGTAGTGTACTACTGGTATATGAGACTCTTCAGCATCATGTCAGCCGGAATGATTTTTTATAGTATTTCCCGAGTAGTATATCACTCGGAAATTAGACTCTTCAGTGTCATGTCAGCTGGAATGGTTTTTGCTCATGGCAAATAATGGCTAAGCATGTAAGCCGACTACCACTTTATGGATTATAACCCAATACGTGGTAAGGTATACTTGAGAGATACCTGCATCCTCAATTTTAGGGGAGACCAACTTGTGATCCTTATAAGGATATATCCTCAATACCTGGTAAATAATGTAGATACCCGAATGTATACACTCAGCTGTAGGCTTAGCATGAATCATATCTGATTATTTAATTGGTTTCTGTGAGTAGCACCAGCACTGTAATTTTAACACAGCCAGCGAGCGGCCCAGATTGAGCGTGCTACTGTAGAAACTTATATTTTTGGCCTACTACCAAATAAGCCGGCCTAAATTGACCTACCTAGCGCAGCTCTATAAAATTGGCATCCCTCTCATGTCAGGATGAGTATTTTAGCGTCGGTAACCACAATCAGCCAGAGGAATCCTTATCTGCAAGCCTTTCCGACTTATGTTTTGGATGCAGCATGTTTGCCACAGATGCCGGAGTAGGTATATTCTAGGATCTGCTTGCCCTCCTCAAGTGTGACGCAGTGCATGAGAACCCTGGATGCGCTTTGACGACATAGGTTTTCTCTGACTTCGGGAAAGCCGAATAAGGTACCCGAATCTTGTATTAGCATATGATTCGGCTGGCGACCCTCATGGGGTATATTCTATCCAACAGAGTTATGGCCAAATAAGGTACCCGAACCTTGCATTAGCATAGGATTCGGCTGGCGACCCTCATGGGGCGTACCCAACTCAGTGGAGTGGTACCTGAGCTCAAACTGGTGCCGAAGGACGGTTGTTAGCCGAATAAGATACCTAAACCTCGCATTAGCATAGGATTCGTTTGACGACCCTTATGGGGTGTACCTTACTTAGCAGAGTTGTGACCGAATAAGGTACCCGAACCTAGCATTAGCATAAGATTCGGCTGGCGACCCTCATGGGGCGTACCTTACCTAGCCAAGTGGTACCCGAGCCCCAACTAGCGCCGGAGGTCGGTTACTAGCCTACATATGGAGCGTAGCCAAGGAAGATGACGTCCCGACTGGCACAAGTATTCGGTCAGTAGCCCTCATGGAGCATTCCGAATGATTCTTGAAGTGTCGCACTTCAAGTGTATCTTGGCAGACTGATCCAGCCCCCGAGAGTAGGAGATAGGCTCGTAGCCCTGAGTTCCTGTCACGCGTATCCGGAACTAGCCCTGCATTATAAACATATCGGATGAGTAGCATCTGATGATGAAAACAATCACCTGAAGAAAATTTATGTATTTTACAATATATGTAAGTACATGTTCTTCCTCTTATTGATATTAATTTCCCTGAGTAGTTGACCCCTTACGTTTAAGCACTCTGCCCGACTAGTCATAGCCCCCTAGCGTCGGGAGTTGGCTCATGGCTCTTTCCCAAACACGCGTTTTGGGTGGCTTTAGTTCGTTTTTCATGGAGCAAAGTTTCATGGATCGAAATTTATACTACTCGAGTACTTTTGCAATCATTAAGAGAAAAAACAGAAAAAATGTGCAGCTTGTGCATTGGCGAGGCCGAGTGAAGAAATAATTATTAGAAAGCGACTTAGCTGTTCGGTATTTGGGAGTGGGGATGCCATCCTTGCAGTTGAGCTTGTGAGCCCCCGAACATGTCATTTGTTGTTCTGATAATCTCTAGTTGTTGAAAGTCGAAGACTGTTATGACCAACTACCACAATGAAGCCGTCCGACTTGCTTTTGCGGTTCCCAACCTTAGTCGGGGCCTCGTCATCGGTGTCCTTTCGCTTCTTCTGTCAGGATGCCTTTTTGTCATTGAGGGCCTCAGCAACAGCGTCGGCTGAGTCGGCGTACTTGTTGGCCATATCGAATAGAGCCTTGACAGAGCTGGGAGGCTTTCGAGTGAATTTAGCGACTCCATGTGGCATGTGGCGTGACTCCGTATGCAGCCGACTAGTGCCGGCCGCTCGGCGTCGTGTTGAGGCAGACGAGATCGCGGTTGGAGAAGCCGACAGATTGGTCGGTATGAGGGTATCGCCCGACTGTTGATATTGTTGACATGCAACAGCAGTGATCATGGCTTTTATCCTTGCTATCGTTGGGGTGGCCTGGTGATCAGGCCCGAACTGGAGTGTATCTAGTAGACAGCGGCCATGATGTTCTGTTGAGGAGTAACGAAGACGTCGTGGTCGCCGACTCGGGTTTGGAGGATTTGTTGCTGAGCAGTCCACTTAGCCCTGCATAGGTCGTCGTTGCGGGCGTGCAGGCGTCTTGCTTCTTCCTCTTGTTCTTCTCGTAGTCGGCGGGCCTCCTCCTCTTGCTGTTCGCGTAGTCGGCGTGATTCCTGAGTAGGAGTAGAGCCTTTGGATGCCATGAAGATTTCTCGTGGCGGAGAGAAGCTTGCCGAACTGCTGTCCGACTTAGAGTCGGAGTCCGACTGAGAGTTGAAGTCGGAATAGTTGATGGGGGTCATTATAACTCCGACCTTCCTAGATCAGATCTCGAGCGGCTCTAGGCCGTATCCGGGTCGAACTCCAGGGGATCAAGTTTGCCGCGTCGGATGTTGTTTGAAGATATCTGCGGCGTTGCCGAGTCTGTATGGGAGATTGATGATCTCTTCCCTTTTTAGCTCGATCTTGGCCAGCTCAAGGCCGAGTCTGAGTCGAACACCGAAGGAAAGAGTTGTCCCGCGACCCGGAGAAGATGAAGATTGCCGTAGCAAGTCGACGAGGGTTGCCATAGAGTTGCGTGGGCTGACCGGCGCAAAGTCGGCTTGTTTCCTAGCCGATCAGATCGAGTTCGGTTCAGACAGGGTGAGGTTGCCGAACTTGTCGGCGACGAAGTCGAGGCTTCCGAAGCTGATTGCTTACTCAGGGAAGAAGCTGATGCCGTCGACTCTAGTGATTTGATCCATCAGGCTTGATAAAGATGATCTCGACAAAGCCCCTACCTGGCGCGCCAACTATTGATGTTTTACACCGGCAATAAATATATAGGGCTACTCGTCGGACCGAAACTCGATGGATTGCAAAGGAACACAAAAGATTTATACTGGTTCAGGCCCTCGAGATGAGGTAATACCCTACGTCCAGTTGTGGTGTATTTCCTTTGAGGATGTATGATTCTGATGAACCTGCCCTCAGGGGGCGCCCTGCATCCCCTTATATACTGGGGGACAGGGTTACAAAGTAGGAGTCCCAGTCGGACTACAACCAAGGGATCTTCTTCTAGAGATATAACGTACCCAAGTAGGACTATATTTTCCCTGTCGTACAAGGCTAAGTCTGCCGAGTTCTATCATATCTGTAATTATAAAGCTAGGCCCATCCTCTGTCTGAGTAGCCCATATGCTTGTCATAAGGTACCTAGGGCCCATGGCCTCCACACCTTCTGTATGGGGCTGGTCCAATTGCCCATTGGGTGCTGGTCAGACCGGCGGTGTACGAGCGGTCGGACAGGCCCGACAGTCGGACCAACAGGACGAATCCGAGTCCCGTTCGAGTTCCTCTCCTGTTTCCTTCAGTATGCACTGGTTTGATGATTCCTAATTGGTTTCTAAACCCTACTAGGATATGGAAAAGGCTTAGGGAACATAAGACCAACCCCTTTATAAGGGCTATGGCCGGTTCAATCGAAAACACACAATCAACCAACAACACAACATCTGATTAGCCAATTGAATCATTCTTTCAGCTTTAGATCTACTTTTTGCGTAGTTCTAGCCTAGTTCGTCCATCTTTGTCGATTTGTGCCATAAATCGTCTGTCTTCGCTGCGAGATTGTGAGTTAACCTTTTGTAGGTTTATCCCGTAAACCTTCCGTACTGCCCACAAGATGGGTGCTTATCCTAATCTATCGGAATTGGCTCTGCTAGCCGGTTTCGATTGCAAAACCCATCTTGACTAAGGTCTAGGTGGTTGGAAAATCCCTACACTGTAAAACTTTATGCGATTCTCGTCGTGTGACCGAAAAAAGCGTCAACACCATGCAAACATTCACAAGTGCACTGCTTACATGATAAAAAAAGGGAGAGCAATGGTAAACACCTGACTACTTGCTAAATTATTAGTGAAAACACACTTTCCCTTCCAATTATCTCAACCAGCATCCAGTCCAAGTGTTAGTTCGGTGGTGTATAAGGATGAAGATCACTTGTGGTTGACGGAGGCCATGGCTTGACTCACGTCATCTGGGAGGCGATGCAAAATCTCCAAACACTAGCCTCACATGCCACCCATCTTGTAGCCGCCACTGCCAGAGGCGCAACACCCTCTCCCTCATCCTTTTTCCCCTTTCCCTCCTCCTTTTCTCCCTTTATTTTTCTCGTTCTTTCTCTCTGGATCTAGATCTGGTGACCTTTGCCATGGGCTGGTTCCAGGAGTGACTGGAGATGGCCGGAGTGTTGTTAGATGGCAACGACTCTTCAACTAGTGGTGCTTGATGGGCGATGACGCCGGACCGCCCCAAGGGCCCTCCCATGGGCTTGGAGTTGGAGGCTTAGGCGAGGAGCAGAGACGGTGCCGTCGGATGAGGACGTCTGCTCCGCCTAGGTCCCAATGGGGCTTGAGGTGGAGGCGGAGGCGAGGAAGTGGAGGTACAGTGGCTATGTGGAGTGGGCCCTGAAGTGGTAGCCGCTGGGATGGCTACGGCGTGGTTGCCGAGCCACGATGTGGAGGCAATGGCTGTGGGAATGACGACAAGTGTGGCTGCCGAGCCGCGGTGTAGGTGGCACTGATGGTCAAGGAGACGAGGTAGCTATGTAGGGTTATAGTGCGGAGGCGGCGGCGTTGGTCGAGGCTCATGGGGAGATGTGTCATGGAAGTAGAGGCACAACTCATGGCTCCAACGGTGTCACACCCTGAAAAATCGCCCAAATTAAAAATTATTTTGGGTAAATGGAAATACAAGAATATACTAGAAAAGTTGTTTGTGAAAGTGTTTAAATAAAATTCTGAAATTTCCAATATTAAAAATCCCAAGTTAAATTTTAATTAAATGTTTGGATGCTTTTATATTCCCTAGGGTTTTGTCAGAATATTTTAAACATTTAAGTATTTATAATAATAAATTTACCTATTGTTTCATGGTGGCTTTTGCTTCTGGTAAATTCCCATGATTTAATAAACACTCTGAAATTTTTCCAGATTTTTTGGAGCCCTAGAATTAATTTAAATGCAATAAAGATCATTTCAATAATTAATTAAATAAAAATAAAAAATCCTTTTCTTTTCCCTTGATCGGGTTGTTCCGCCTCCAATCCTTTTTGTACTTCTCTGTTCAGCCCTGACTAGGGTTTCCCTTCCTTTCTAATTCCTGGGTGTCGTTCTCGAAACCCTAAAATCCTCTTTGATTTCTCGATATCCAAAATTCCTCGAATATCCTTTTCCTTCGATATGAACCCTTGATGTTCCCTTGAAATTCCTTTCTATGGAAATAAATCCAAACCCCAGACATTCTTAGGTCTGCCCTATTTCAGACTTCATAAAATATTCTCGTCAATTCATCTATTTCCAGAATACTTACAATATTCTGAATATTCCAATCTTCCAGTTCCTAGGAAAATATCCTCCAATTTCCAACCCGAAGAATATTCCGATATTCTATTACCTAAAAATTCCTCGGGAAAATATCCTTCTTTTTCTAAATCCCACAAAATATTCCCCGTTTCGGATTCCCCGAAATATTCATATATTTTGGATATTTAATTATTCTTCAAATATCCCTAACGTTCCAATTTTCCCATTTCCCCCAAAACATACTCAGATTCCTGAATCCCGAAGTGTTCCAATCTCCGTAAAAATACCCCCACCTCTGTCTTTTTGCCCACGTGTTGTCCCCGTGGCAGTCCATCTCACCCTAGTCCTCCATTCCATCTCATCCTCGGTCCATGGACCTAGTTCACATGCCACTGATAGTGGGACCCACTCATTTATCCATTCGAAAACAATTCCTACAATAATTAATTTCCAAGGGAATATTCTGAGAATATTCCTTTTCTAATTCTTTTCGGATTTTCTCTGAATTCAATCTTCTGGAAGCCGTAACTTTTTTGTCCAAACTCCGATTTGACCTATTCTTCTTTCTAAATTCATCTAAAATCATGATCTACATGTTTATGTACTTTTATATACTATTTATTTGGTGTTTCTTAGTGTTTTTCCTCATTTTACGTGTAGTCGCGTATTTCCGCCGTTTCGAAAGGAAGCGAAGTTCATGGAAGAGGTTTGGAAGATCGTTTGAAGACTTTTCCATTGCAAGGCAAGTTACACGACAATCTCCTTGAGTATGTTGATCCCATTTGTGAAAATTATTTTATTTTAACGTTATTGCATGTAAATGTTTTTGAATGTCATTATTACGGGTATTTATTTATTATCCCTATATTCCTTGATTATGGCCACGAATTGCTATTGGTACCTTACCTTGATACCCTAGGTGCTTAATATTGACTAGTTGGATGTCTAGCTAATGATCTAGCTTGATCATTTAGGCTTTGCTTAGCCAATGCTTAGAATGACTAGCATCATTTTATGTGGGAAACTATTCATTCACCCTCATTAATTAATGATTAATGGTTAATATCTTCATGACAGTTGGTCGTGTTTGATTAATTAAACTTGCCAACTAAAACTTGATTGATGGTGGGTTGAGAGCACATGGACTGTGGTTGATACTAGTGGTGCTCATGACACTTAAGGACCAGTTCACGGACTACTTGTTGCGGAGCAATACTCGTACTAACTACAAGCCAGAATAGGTAATGGCGGGATTTGAAGTGTGATGAGTTCAATAGGAGGCACCAGGACTTGTTTGTGGCTGATATAAGTCCACACATGCAGTTGTCAATAAGTCCATGAGTTCGGGCGTCGAGCTGTCTTGCAGGAAGGGACTTGATCATCCCTACCGGAGATTGGAGGCTTGGCGAGAGGCTCTCCTATTGTGCGAATTATATGGATGGTCTTGTCACAATCTCTATTCGGGTGCTTTTGGGTATCGCGACGCATGCCTGACATGATGTTGAGGTTGTGTCTTGTGGGTAAATTGGTATACCTCTGGCCAGAGTAAAACTATTCGAATAGCCGTGCCCATGGTTAATAGGCGGGCCTAGCAATATTTTATGTGATTAGACCCACACTACTCAGTAATGATGATAATTGATGGAACTTAATAGCTCCAGTTTAGAGGGTTATGGTTTAGGACTGAACTGCATTGAAGTGCTGTTTAGTGATTGGGTTAATATTGATTAGTAATTAAACTATACTATTTTGAAGTGATTTTAAATGCAAGTGTTTTAAATGCCTTTTATGCAAATAAGCCATATTATGCCTTTCCTTTGGAATTTTTATTGCATTATTTTGCATTCCTTGTGTGGTTTGTTGAGTACGGTGGGTGGTACTCAGTCTTGCAATATTGCAATCATCAGAGTGAAGCTTTGCGAGGAGGAGAAGTTTGGTGTTTGTCTTATACTCCAGTTGAGCTGCCTGTGGCTTGGTACTGCTGCTTCGCTAGTTACCATTCCGCGGCTGATTTCTTCTGTGTGAGGACTAAGTATCTCTTCTGTAAGTATTTATCGTTTATCGTTATTACGTTTTGGTTATGTTTATCAAATTGTCGATTTGTGTACCTCAGTTGATTCCTGGATAAGGATTTATTGCATAAATTAGCTTTGAAAATTCTGGTAAGTTTCTAGGCGTGACAAACGACTACTTAGCTCCTCTCCTTGCTAGATTTCTTTCTCCGGATCTAGCCCGTGAGGAGCTCGGTGTTGTCCTGGCTGTCCTTTGGATGTGTCTTTTGCAGTTGTGGCTTTGTAGTGTGGGGTTGAGTGGTTTTGGATGAGAGGGCTTCAGGTGAAATCTTTGTTTGGCTTTTGCCGAAGGCAGTGACGGTTACGCTCTTGAGCGTCGTTCACCTTCTTGGAGGTGTCACTGTAGGTGTCCTATGTTTCTCGTCCTCAGGGATTCTCTAAGTGAAAACCTATATCTGGGTTGCCAGATCGAGCTATGATGTCAGTCTTGTCAACATGTCTTCCCTGGAAGCATCGCTTTTGAGTTTCTACCCCATGCTGAGTGTCCGCTAGGCTGAGACTAGTGTCAGTTAGATTAGGGGCAATGATGACACCTCTTGGTGAAATTAGCACTTCCTTCTAACAGGGGTGTAGGATTGGCGACTCTAGGCCTATGGAGCTCTTTTAGTTTGGCTAGTTCATACCTTGATGAAGCTGTTGGTTGTGAAGTCGGAGTTGCGGTGTTGGCAGGTGCAACATGTGGCAACGGTGACATGAGTCTAGTGGACTTTTGCTTTCGTGTGGGTTGGGTTGTGTTTGTCGGTTCTTCCTATCGAAGTTGGAGTCGCCTGATCACAGGGGCGATGGTGTAATGACGCTAGTTGTGGGTCGTAATTGGCTTACGGAGAACTCCATTGTATTTTGAACTTGCTTGTCTTGTAGCCATGGTTAGGTTTTTAGGTAGTGTGTCCAATGGGCTTTGGGTTTTAGCCCGGATTTTCCCAAATTAACCGAGCATCATAAGGGTTGGCCTCATTCTCCTTAAAATGAGGTACCTTGTTATTTAATATAGCACTAGTGAAATACCGTGATCTTTCAAAAAAGATCGCTTGTGTTTGTACCCAGTTACAGCATGAATTTTGAAGTAACGATGTTCTTCTTTCTATTTTTTAAGTAATTATAGGATGTATGCATCTTTACTATGTAGAAACCGAGAGTACTCTAGAGTAATTGTATTATCTTAGGTTATTAACAATAATTGCCTCTGGGCTACGCCATCTAAAATAATATACCAAACAACCATTCCCAAGCACAATTTATTCATAACTACTTAATCCACATTATAAGCCTCATGACGCACTATACAAACTCATAACTAGACTTAGATCCACATTAATTAATTCCATGATACCCATAAACAACTCACATAAATACATAATTATTAACTTAGGATACCAAAACCTTAAATTTGCCTAAAGCGTATATAGTGCTATACCAATCTGAGCCAGAAATATATTATACGTACGAACAAACGAATTCTAATCCTTATAGTCTTTTTCTCCCGGAGTTTGTGGACTTTCAGTGTCACGTTAACATTATAATCTCGCTAACTTCAAGGATTGAAATAATAAATTAGGAAAGTATTTCACAGAGCTTTTGACAAACAGATTCGCCATCATCATTGAATCACATGACGTAGGATCGATGATCATACACATGACCAATAATTTAATTATTTTTTTACTACGCCTCACTGCCGCATATACAGTCGATGTGTTCAGCTGATTTGCCCTAGCCGGCCAGCCAGGTGCCAATCGATCGATCACTAGCTAGTCTCCTTCACTTGCTGATCGCAGCCTACTAGCCGCATTTAAATTGACAGCAACGAGTAACATAGTACGACCTCCATCCTAAAACAGTAAATTTTAACTCTTTATACGGCTATTAAGAAGATGATAAAAGATTTATTTGTCTTTTTGGATGGGTAGAGTATGCGCCTGAACTAGTTAAATAATAATGAAGACAAGATATAATATAGAATGTCACATTTTATAAGTACTAAATTATTATATTTAGAATAAATTTGAACCGTAGAAATTATTGTATTTTGAAACCAAGGGGTTAAGTGGTCGTTGGAGCGTTCATTAATTCGTGGCTGGGAGCAATCCATGCATGCCCTGCATGTGTACGCATGTACTCCTACGTCATTTAGCTCCGTTTATAATTTAGATATGGGAGTAGCTATGCAATATTCAATAGTTTTTTAAATGAAAAACTTTAAAATATTAATATAGTATAATTAAAGCGTAATTATATTATAACTATAATATAATTATAAGAGATGTGCTACTGTGCTTCGTGACTGTTGCTACAAATCAGAAGTTTAAATGAGCGATCCAAACCGTTCATCATGATCTCTATATTGAAATAAGGTTGGAGACCAAATTTTACATTTTTTGAAAATTTTTTACTATTTTTAAGAGGGGTACAAATTTATAGGTTTTGGACGGTTTTGAAGCCTTTAGATTAACAAGATTTTATACCTATCTAAAAATAGTAAAAAATTTTCAAAAAATATAAAATTTGGTCTCCAACCTTATTTCAATATAGAGATCATGATGAACGGTTTGGATCGCTCATTTAAACTTCTAATTTATAACAACGGTCGCGAAGCACGGGATAATCCCGTGCTTCACGAAGCACCATAGCCTATCTCTAATTATAATCTAACCTTTCTGTAACTCATATAAAACTAAAAAAAACTGATGTGGCTAGTTGACTGCTCCGCGAATTCTTGCACCTACGGTCATGAGTTTGATCCCTGCCTCACGCAAGCCCTCAAATTTTTTTTTTTGAAAAACTGTTGACAGTGCTATAGCAACTCCATTTAGATAAATAAAGATTTATCGATCTTAGACTATTACATCAAGATGACATAATTAATCTAACGTGAGCTTATCGTCGTTCACATATTAAGCTAGGGTTGTCTCATGCATAGCAAGCACGAGGAAAGCCTTGTTAATTATAACGTGGTGTGTCACGAAACCAGGAGATGCATGTGTATGGTTTGGTTGGTTGGAGGTTGGAACGGCCTAGATAGCTTGGATCTTTTCCAGCAACCACACACATGAATTCTCTGATCGATGCGTTTGTCTCCCTCAACAAATAGACCATCTTCAGAAGAAAACAGAAACTAGAGAAATTAGCAGATATTCTCTTTGGTTTAGATTATAAGTTGTTTGACTTTGATAAAGTCAAACTCTTTTAAATTTAATCAAGTTTATAGAAAAATGTACTAATATTTTTAACACAAGACAAATATGCTATAAAAATATATTCAGTTTTAAAATTAATGTAACTAGTTGATTGTTGTAAATGTTAGTATATTTTTCTATAAATTTAGTTAAACTTAAAGTAATTTGACTTTGACTAAAGTTAAAATAACTTGTAATATGAAACGGAACGAGTATTAGGTACTAGCAAATAGAGATATTGCAGCTTCCATTTTTCCAAACATTTCAGTGAACAAAATGTTTTGCGGTATGTACAGATGTTACACATAGTTCTTTTTTAATGGACATGCACCCGTAGCGCATAGTCACATATAGCTATTATATTGAAAATGTAAAAAATTAAAAGAAAGCAGTCAAAATAAAAATTCGCCACTGAATGCCCATAGAAAAGAAAGAACTCATAAGCAGAAGATTATTACTGCGGGCCGGCTAGCTATAACGCTATATATTCACAAGTCAAAAAGAAGAGAGTACTATACTACATGTTCCACAGGAGCGCGCCGAGACCGGACGCCACGACGCCGTCCGCCCAGACATGGTCCAGCTCGAACCCGAGCACGTCCCCGTCCTGCGCGGCAATGCCGCCGCTGGCATCCTGCAGCCACGCCGCCGGCTGATCGTACCACGTCTCGGCGGCGGTGGTGTCGTCGTGGAACGCCGTGCCGCTGCCGCCGAACACGAGCTCTTCCGCCGCGACGTCGAACTCGTCGATGGGTGGCAGCTCGACGATCTCCTCCAGCTCGTCGTCGTCCTGGCCGCCGAGCGCGTGCGCGGGCGCAGCTGGCGGCGACGCCTGCGGCGGCGGCATTGGATGCGACGGCGCGCAGAACGGGCCCGCGCCCGCGGTGACGTCCATGGCCGCGGCGAGCGCGGCGGCTGCCTGCACGTCGCGCGGGGCGGCGGAGGCCGGGCGCGGCAGGGACGCGGCGGCGTCCGGGAAGTTGAGCACCGCGGCGGGGCCTTTGACGACGAGCGCGGCGGCGTCGTGCGCGCGCGCCGCCATCTCGGGCGTCGGGAACGTCCCGAGCCAGATGCGCGACTTCTTGCGAGGCTCCCTGATCTCCGACACCCACTTCCCCCACGCCCGCATCCGCACGCCGCGGTACGTCGGGTGCCTGCCCCCGGCGCCTCTGCTGCCTCCTCCTCCTCCACCACCGCCTCTCCCGCGCTTCTCTCCGCCGCCGCCGCACCTCGCTGCAGCCACTCCACAGGGCGACGGTGGCGTCGAGGCCGACGACGACGACGCCGGGCTGCACGGCAGCTCGAAGTCCGGCATTGGCAATGGCGGGCTGATCGAAGCTGTACTTAGCTACGTGTAAGTGCGCGACGCGAATGCAGTGGTGACCGAGTCGACGAGGTGTTTGGAGCGAGGCGAGAGGATATGGGGGGTTTTAGTAGTGGTTGGTGGGAGCGCGTGGTGACGGCGACATTTCACCGGACGCGCGCGCGCTGGCTCTTCTCTCTCGCGATCGATGTCCTTGTCGTCGTCATCGTCTCGCTCAGCAACGCTCCATCTCTGTCGATCTCTATCTGAATCTGATGACCTCAACTCAAATTCTCCGTTGTTAATTTCTTCTTCCCCGGGTGAATGTGTACCGGGTCACGAAGAAAGCTACAACCATACATGTAACGGATAAATTTCGGAAAGAACCGTTGCAATAGTTGGGGGAAAAATTTTGTTTACAAAAGTCAGCTGATGTCCAAAGTTCATATGCTTTTCTAGAGATGACACTTTGACAGCACTCTAGTTTATTTGTCTCTGTTGCTAGCTTATAAAAGAAGTTGCCATATAGTATTAGTGGTTCAAACTTTTGCCCTGTGATTAAGAAAGTATTTATTTCATATTACCCTTTTTTTAATATTTGACAGCATTGACCAAGCTTTACAACCTTTGACTACTACTTTTTTTTCTAATAATATATTTACAAATGCTTGGAACTCTAAGCTATTATAAAAGTACTATATGAAATGAATCTAATAATATGACTTTTCGACCTAAAAATAATATAAAAAATACTATCGATTAAAGTTTTAAATAGGAGAGTTAATGCTTCCAATTATTAAAAAAGGTGAAAATATTGTTGTTGTTGTTGGAAGATATTTTTTTGCTAAACAGTGAGATTGAGATATTTTCTCTGATTTATAAATGCTACATTGCGACGTACCAACAAGTACAGTTTGTGTCTGCAGGTCTCCATGCATTCTCTGTTTCTCTAATTCTACGTATTGAATCCATGATCGTTGTTGTCCACTGTGCCAGTTCCATGCTTGAAAGACGTGTGCAAACCAGCAAATTATAGAATATAGTACAATAATATAAAAACTAGTACATTCATATATGGCACAAAATCCTACATTTTCAGTTCGTTCTGTAGTTAAGTAGGGAAGCATGTATCACGGAGAAACTCAATTAATCACTCAAGAAGTTGTACGTCCTCTCGTTTGTTTAAATACCATGTATCCAGTTACAAACAAAACAGGACCGAACTAAGTGAACTAATATTTCTAAAACTTTTACAATCCTTTGGCAGGTCAACAAAACATGTTGTTTTGGATGTCGAAATAATCTTTAAAATATAATACAACATTGTCCATTAGTTTCCATTATAAACATATCTGTTTATATGTATGGAAATTTCATTATATATACAAATGGAAACATGACTTCTGCAATTATGGATATATTTATTGAACTCAATAGTCAACAATATTGTAATATTATGAAAGGAGCAAAAGTACTTTCCGTAATCAAATATACATATAATTTTCAAACATCTAATCTAAATATTTAAGAGATATAGATGATCAAAATTTTAAAGATTTATCTTAGGACATCTCCAAAGCGGCATGTTTTTTTTTTACCGGAGAAAAGCAACTGCTTGGTACCCATGCTTAACTTAGCAGCACTATATATTAATATATATGCATTTCCCAACAGAAGTACACACATGCACATTTGCCTAGATGTAGTGCAGTAGTGAACTTAATTGCTGCCTGTTCTCTGTTAAAGTTGCAGCGCTGGAGAAGATCCCGATCGATCGATCGATCGAATTAAAGGAATAACAAACGTGTAGTATGCACTATGTAGTACCTATGCCAGATTGCCAGTAGAGCATTCAACTGTTGCGCAGCCTGGATGTGATGATGAATATGGTAAAATTTCAGTGATAATGCTGACTGAACATCTGTACTATTCTCGGACTGCGCCACCATGTACTTTCACCATGTTTCTGTCAGCAAAAACTGCACTCTGAAACTGAAACTTTGATGTTTTTCAGACGATGAGCAGTAAACTGAAAACTGAAGAACAGAGTCATAAAACAGAGAGCTTTTTTAGTGCAGCGCAATGCCTGCTGCTTTTCTCGTTTTCTCTTCTATTTATTCTTCTCCATACTGAGAGTTAGTTACATGCTCAACTAAACACGAATCTCCCGGATCGGCCAGTGACTGTATCATCACACGATCTAACCCGGTCATCACAACTAAAACAGGAAACAACCAGAAACTAAAGAAACTATTTTGCCGGCCGAATCCAATGTTTCCAGCCAGCCACTACATGCAATGCAATGAGAATTAAGCAAGAAAAAAATGCTCAAGATTACATGATTAACTTCAACAATTCACCCCCTAATCTTGAAGCATCAAACCTGAACCAGGCCCAATCTTCTTCTTAGCTCCTGAAAATGAATTCTGCCCAGTGGTTTTGTCAGAACATCAGCGAGCTGATCCTCTGAACAGATGTGCTCCACTTTCATCCTTTTTTGTTCAACACATTCTCTGATAAAATAAAAACGTGTATCTATATGTTTGCTTCTATCATGGAGCACTGGATTCTTGCAAAGGTCAATTGCAGATTTGTTGTCAACTTTCAGAACAGCACACACAGGATCTTGCTACCTCATTTCACCCAACAACCTGCTGAGCCATATGCCTTGACAGGCTGCTATTGTAGCAGCGATATATTCAGCTTCACACGAAGAGAGTGCTACCAGCTTTTGTTTTTGTGATTGCTAGCTGATTAAACTATTTCCCAGCATAAACAAAACACCTGTTGTGCTTTTTCTATCACTCATATCTCCAGCCATATCACTGTCACTGAAACCAGTTAGCTGAAAACCTCTTCCATTTTTGTCAAACCTGCAGCCAAACTTCAGTGTTCCATTCACATACCTCAAGATCTGTTTGACTGCAGCCCAGTGTTCAGTTGTAGGAGCCTCCATGTATCTACTCACATAACCCACTGCAAATGCCAAGTCTGGCCTTGTGTTTACTAAATATCTGAGACTCCCAACTATGCTTCTGTAGAGTGTAGTGTCAATAGGCTGTCCTGATCCTTCTTTAGTCAGTTTCAGCTTGGGCTCCATTGGAACTTGAATTGTATTGCATCCTTCCATGCCAGCTTTAGCAATGAGCTTCTCTGCATATGCTGCTTGACACATTGTCACACATTCTTCAGTCTGACATACCTCCATCCCCAAATAATAGCTCAGTTGTCCAAGATCACTCATACTGAACATTTTCTGCATTTGTTTCTTGAACTCATCAATCTCAAGCACACTTGCCCCTGTGATTATCAAATCATCAACATAAACTCCAACAATTAGCCTTGAAATACCAGTTCCCCTTGTATAAACTGCATGCTCTGTAGCTGATCTAACAAACTTCAATGAAATCAGACTTGCATCCAACTTAGCATTCCAAGCCCGTGGAGCTTGCTTGAGACCATACAACGCTTTCCTGAGCTTTAGTACTTTTGCAGGACTTTTTTCATCGACAAAACCTGGAGGCTGGACTACATAAACATCCTCCTCAAGTTCACCATTTAAAAAGGCAAACTTGACATCCATATGATGTATCTCCCATCCACCTTGAGCAGCAAATGCAATCAACATACGCACTGTCTCCATTCTTACAATCGGAGCAAAAACTTGACCATAATCAACATTAAATTGCTGAACATAGCCCTTTGCCACCAATCTGGCTTTGTACTTAGAGATCATACCACTGGCATCACGCTTGATTTTGAAAACCCATTTCAAACCAATTGGCTTAACTCCTACTGGCAGATCAGTGAGAAACCATGTATTATTACTTTCAATCGAGTTCATTTCCTCAATCATGGCCTTCCTCCAGCAGCTCTCCTTCTCAGCTTCGGTGAAGCTTGTTGGCTCCTCCATCGCCACCATGCACTCATCGCCGTAGTCGAAATCGAGTATCGGCATCGTGGTGGCGAGTGTGTTCGCCACCGTTCTATATCTTTGAGGCGCCTCATCGGACCCATCACTGACATTGCTTGGAGGAGTACAAAACTCCACTCCTGGGAGACTTGATGTAGGTATCACCGGCTCCACCACCTCTCCCGGGGACGTCACGGCTGGCGTACTTGATGTGATCGGTGAAATGCTCCCTGCTTCTTGGGCTGTTACCTGATCTGTGGTGCCACCATCATGAATTGGTGCCGTGAAATTCTCCACGGAGAACTCCACGTATGTGTCTTCATCGTTCTCTTGATCACCTCCGTGATTGCCCCAATTCCAGAATGCCGTCTTGTCAAAGACAACATCACGCGACACGCACACGCGTCGCGCCACCGGATCATACATCCGGTAGGCCTTAGTTCCATCTTCATAGCCGATGAAAACCATCCTTGTACCACGGTCATCAAGCTTCCTCAAGTTTGGCCTTGCCGTCTTGACATGTCCGACACATCCAAACACATGCAGGTGTTCGACCGTGGGACGTCGACCATGCCACGCCTCATATGGCGTCACCCCGTCAAGGCTTCTCGTCGGCGATCTATTCAGCAAGTACACCGCCACCACAACTGCCTCTCCCCAGAAGTAAGCTGACATACCGACCGCCTTCAGCATGGAACGCGCCGTGGCGACCACAGTTTGGTTTTACCGCTCGATGACACCGTTCTGCTGTGGCGAGTAGGGTGCAGTGAGGTGGCGCTTCACCCCACGATCAGCGCAGTACTCCGTGAACTCCACAGAAGTAAACACCTCACCATGATTGGTACGCAACGCCATCAGCTTCCTCCCACTCTCGACCTCGACGCCGACCTGGAACTGCTTGATCGCCTTTGCTGTCTCGTTCTTCCCTGAGAGGAGGCGGATCCACATGAACCGGCTCATGTCATCGACGAGGAGTAGGAAATATTTCTTTCCCCCCGGTGTCACTGGCGTAATCGGCCCACACAGGTCGCCGTGCACCAGCTCGAGCGCCTCCTACGCCCTGTACTTAGCCTCTTCCGGAAACGGCGTTCGCCGTTGCTTGCCCGCGAGGCACCCGTGGCAGAGTTGATCAACATGATCAATCGCCAGGAGCCCGCAGACCACATCACCTTGCGCCAGCCTTCGTAACGCCTGAAAATTTAGATGGCCGAAACGGGCGTGCCATTACCACGCCGCTTTGCCACCGCTCGCCACCAAACGCACTGGCTTGGCCAGGCTCAGCTTGAGGATGTAAAGGAAGCCCGTGGAACGCTTTACCTTGGCGAGTAGGAGATCACCGGGATCACGTAGCGTCAGAACACCGTGTCGAGTATGCGTGTCGTAGCCACACGCATCGAGCTGACCGACGCTGATGATGTTCTTGCGGAGCTTCGGGATGTAGTACACCGCCTCCAATGAGCGATGATCGCCGTTCTTGCACTGGAACAACACCGTCCCGCGTCCACGGATATCGACCACCGAGCTGTCTCTGAACTTCACAGTCCCCACGACTCTGGTGTTGAGCTCGGTGAATGCCGAGCGCGCGCCGGTCATGTGACTCTTGGCCGCTGTATCCAGGAACTACTCATCCGTCTTATCTTCGTTGCTTCCGTCGCCCAGCTCCACCGAGTTCACCCTTTTCTCAGTGAGATGCACCTTCGTGCACATGAGGTGTTTGACTGAGTGTCACCTCGCCGGCGAGGGACAACCCAACCACATGCGCCATGAGCAGGGTCGGCTCCTCCTCCTCCCTTTGTGTTAGATTGGCCTCCGCCTTGTGCGGCCGCCGTGGCTTGCGGCATTGCTTGGCGTAGTGGCCTTAATTGTTGCAGTTGAAGCACTTCACCTTGGCGAGATCACGGCCACCGCCGCCGGCGGACGCGGCCTCCTTCCCTTTCGGCGAACCAACGCTCTTGCGCCTATTGTCTTGACCACCGCTGCCCTTTCCGCCGCCACTGGAGCCTTCATGCTCCCTTTGCCTCATGAGCGCCATCCATTGCTCCTCGGTGAGGAACAGCTTGCCGCCGGTGGCTTCTCCCTCATCGTCGCTGTGGTCGTCTACCGAGGACAGCTAGCCAACGAGTTCCTCCATGGGCATGGTCTTAATGTCGAGCAACTGCTCAATTGAAATAGCCACCTGCTTGTATTTCTTTGGAACAACACGAAGGAATTTCTTGTTCACATATTGGTCTTCCATCTCACCCCCCATGTCACGGATATCCACGACGACAGACGTGAGCCGCATGGAGAATTCTTCCGGCGCCTCACCATCCTTGAAGCGCATGGACTCGAATTGTTGTCGGAATGCCTGCTCCTTGGCCTCCCGGACACGGTCGACACCGACCCGCATGGTCTTGATGGCGTCCCACGCCGCCTTCGCCGTGTCATGTTTGGCTAGTGCTCGCAACATCTCGTGAGGCACGGCCTGCAGAATCGCAGCGAGCGCCGCCCGATCCTCTCGATACTCGGCGTAGCTTGGATCAATTGCTTCCCAAAGACCTTGTGCTTGCAGGTTGACGCGCATGAGCAGCGTCCAGTCGGGGTAGTTCGTCCTCGTCAGCGCTGGAAGCCTCGCTCCCCCGCCAAACTCCCTCGACAACGGCACAAGTGGCATTTGGGCGCCGTCTGCGCCACCCGAGCCGCTTGTTTGATCGTCGCCGCCGCCCCTCCTGGCGCCGCGCCTTGGCGGCGGAGTGTAACGACCACCACCTTCCGTCGACATCGTCTCAGCACCAAAGCCATAGCTCTCATACCAATTGTCAGCAAAAACTGCACTCTGAAACTGAAACTTTGATGTTTTTCAGACGATGAGCAGTAAACTGAAAACTGAAGAACAGAGTCACAAAACAGAGAGCTTTTTTGGTGCAGCGCAATGCCTGCTGCTTTTCTAGTTTTCTCTTCTATTTATTCTTCTCCATACTGAGAGTTAGTTACATGCTCAACTAAACACGAATCTCCTAGATCGGCCAGTGACTGCATCATCACACGATCTAACCCGGTCATCACAACTAAAACAGGAAACAACCAGAAACTGAAGAAACTACTTTGCCGGCTGAATCCAATGTTTCCAGCTAGCCACTACATGCAATGCAACGAGAATTAAGCAAGAAAAAAATGCTCAAGATTACATGATTAACTTGAACAGTTTCTTGACGGGTTCTGAGAATGAAGTGCAAATAGTGCACATGAAAAGTTTCAGAGCTGTAATCGTCGTAAGTAGAGGCTGTCGCGGTAGAGAACAGCCTATAATGGAGATGAAATTGATCCACTCAACCTAGCTAGTTAGAGAAATTTTATGAGAAGTTTCGAGAGTATCAAATTTTTTCGTCTAAATTTTGGTAGCTAGTACCTCACATACTGAATTTTACACTATAAAATATTAAATTTTACACTATAAAATATGATATCTTTATGTGCCCCTTTAAGGACCATAAAATCACTTGCATACTTAACAACTAGGCAAATTGACGCTGTGCAATATATTAATAAAGTGTTTCTATTACCGGTTGTCTTTAATTTGCATTGGTTGTTTCAGTGCAGTTCAAAAATACTATGACAATGAACTCATAATTTAGGTGATTTTTATTCTGAAAATTTCCTAATCCGTTTCTGTCGTGAGTGTGTTGAGCCTGAAACGGGTGCTTTCTGAAATTAACTTATACCGGAGGATCTCAGTCTAGCGTCTAAATTAATCCACACGGCTCGACAATTTCAATACGAAGATATCACGTATCTCAGGAAGCTGACAAGTGATCAGAATATCGATGGATCCGCTAGGCCGGCCTAGGAAAGATAACTGACATGCATGGTGTAATTATTGTGGATATGTATATGTAGCTAAGCCCAACTGTTCGGTCTGAACACATTACTACATTAGATCTCTAGATCTCATGGAAAGTCTAATGGCATAGCATTTAAGTTGCATTAAGTCAAACAAGTGTCAATCGACTGCATATTATTGTGATTACAAGTGCTAGCTACACTGCAACACTGATACTCGATACATAGACAACACACCTTGCTTTGATTTAGTGTTATGACACTGTCAAAGTAAGCAGGGCCAAACATATTATTGTTATAGACTTGTGGTCGAGCACCATTGTCCTAGCTGTTCTACTTCGGATCTTTGCCATGCACGTTATCAATATCAATTTCTGGACGCGAGCAGTTTTTTATTACATGGAAAATGTATACACACTGTTGAGTGCTAAATTTGACACTAGTTAGAATTTGTTACTACTACAGAAACCCTCATCCGTACCACCCCATCAGTGCCGGTTCACTAAAACCCAGCACTGATGGGGTTTCCCAACCACCAATACTCCCGCATGCCCAATATAACTAAGGACCGGCACTAATAAATTCTCATTAGTGCCGGTTCGTAACAAAAACTGGTACTGATAGTGAGGACTCATCAATACCAGTTCTTTATATAAACCGGTACTAGAGGCTAGCCGAGCTAAACCAGATCAGCCGAGCCGAACTAGTTATTTATGTATTAAGGGCGCGTCTCTCTCAAGTCTCTCCAGTCTCTCTCTAAAGTCTCTCGATCTTTCCTCGCTCCAGTTTCTCCTCCTTCTCCGTCTCTTTCTCCAGGCGTCAGCGGGCAACGGCCCTAAGGCTGGCGGGCAACGGCGATGGCAACGGCGCCACTGCCGGCGGGTCGCCGTTGCCTAGGGGTGAAAACGGGTCGAATACGGTCGGATCTCACCCTTCTCATATCCTAACCCATATTTTCTATTCGGAACCGGGTCGGATACGGATATTGTCGAATATGGATAAAAAAGGATAATGTCGGATATAAATATGGAACAAATACGTACCGAGACGAATACGAACAATATCGGATACAAATATTTATTCGGATATCAAGTCAATGCAACAACTATTTAATACCACATAGATAATAGCAACGTAACCATTCTATACATTCATAATGCAAGTATATTAGAGGCTTAGGGCATAACGGCATAGTACTTGTAAAATCACATAACCATATTTAAATTAGAGGTACAAACACACAGTCAAGACAAAAGAATAAAAGATATATTTATCACAGTCGGGTAATATCCGAATTTCTTACCGGGTAATATCCGTTTTTATACCCGGATAATCCATATCCGTCGGATACCGTCTTCCCAAACCCGAACCCATATCCGTATAAAAATACCCGTTTTCAGATCTGATATCTGAATAATCACTCGGATACCCAAATATATGACCTAAATTTGTCCCGTTTAAATATGGGCGGGTGGACGGGCGGGAAATACCCGGCCCGTTTTCACCCCTACCGTTGCCCGCCGGTGGGTGACGGCAACCGAGGCTGCCAGCGGGCGACGGCGACGGCGCTCCTCCCTGTCCTCTCCGGCACGGTAGAGTGGGTAGCACGGGGGCTAGAACCAGCAGCCCACGAGCTCCCTTAGGCTGGATCAAGCTCCACCGGCGGTGGTGGGCGCAGATCTGGCTGGAGGGTGAAGTGGGACAGCAGTTCTTGTTTTGTTCTTGATTGATCTATCCTTGTTCTTGATTGATTTGTTCTTATTCTTGATTCTATGATGTGAATATAGATATGGATATTGATCTTTCTTGTTCTATGACGCGGTTCTTGGGAGGTAGGGGAAGGTAGTGGTGGAGCTCGACGTATCGGCTCGATTCGAGCTGATGCATCGAGCCGACTCCTTTTTTTACTCGTCTAACCTCATCAGTGCCGGGTCTCACATCCGGCACCGATGGACTCCCCTCGTCAGTGCCGAAATTCCAGTACCGGTTGGGGACCCGGCATTGATGGTCCTTCCCAACCGGCACTGTTGGCCATTTCTGTGGTAGTGTCTAGCAAGTTCAAGCCAATTTTGGAAAAATACTAGAACTTTTTCATGGAGGCCGATCTAATGGCCATTATGTGGCTGGTCAAATCGGACAATGAACTGCGGTCTAACTGCAGGTGTCCAGGCGGTTAGACCTTCAGCTTCGAATCTGATTCGAATTTACGTATTTATCATGTTTTCTTGCTTGAGCCCGGGATTTTTGGAGTCCTAGTTCATCTCTAAGCCTAATAGGATGTAGAGAAGACCTTGTAGACACAAGACCACCCCTCCTATAAATATAAAGGGCCAACACTGATTGAAACAACAACAAATCAATTGTCAAAAATTAATCTATTACCACTATCCTCTATATTCTACATACGCCCTCTTCATGTATACCAAGTCTCTTCACCTCCAATCTCCCAATTGCTCGTCATCTCTCATCTGTACGACGTTTGAGGACGTCCTAGTTGGCCTGCGGAGTCTAGGATAAACCAGCGCGCGTTCACCCTGACGGGGTCCTTCTTGGATAATCGTTCGGCGGCATGTACCCCTATGATGGCATGTCTATGGGTGCTCATGTGTGTGGTGTGACCGGAGCTCCATTATGTACGCACACACCCATGAATAAGCCTCCTAATACACCATTAAATAGACAGAGATTAACTATAAATCCTTGACCTCACTAAAATCTTATTAAAAATGTACCCATGCGTGCGTAATATTATATTCATGGATTAGTTAGATATGAGCATCGTAGATCCAGCCCATGCAAAGAAAACATAAATGTTGTCAATCTTGATACGCTCAACCAAAGGGACACACAACATACAATGCATAACTCATCTTTGACACGAGCTGGTTTTTTATCCCTTAAGGGCAACGTCTCCTCATTTGTTTAGTAACTCTCATATATCAATTAAATAGTTATAAAAATTATAAAATATTTTGACAATGTCGATACATTAGTCATCTGTCATCCTTCAATTCCAAATTCGATCAACATAGTGAGAAAAGAAAAAAATTAAACTCTAAGGCTTAGTTTGAGAGTGAGTGAAGAGGAAGAACATGATGATTACGTAAAACAAGTTGAGCCATTAGTGTATGATTGATTGAGTATTAGCTATTGCAAACTTGAAAAATAGATTTATGTGATTTTTTAAAGCAACTTTTATATAGAAAATTTTTGCAAAAAACGTATTGTTTAGCAGTTTGGAAAGCGTGCTCATAGAAAATGAGGAGGGTTTTCACCCAAAATTGTAGCTTCGAACTATGCCTAAGAAGTGCAAGTATTATTGATAGTTAGTGTTTTCTCTTTTGTTTCAATTTGCATAGATTGATTTTAAACTTACATGTTGGTGAAGGGATGTACCATACAATTATCTAAGTTATAAAATTTTTTCATAACTATTTATATGACGTGCAAAAAATGAGTGTACGTATCTGTTTGTTGATTTCATGGCTTGTATTATCACCACCATTGATTAAAAACTAATCTGCGTTAAATTTTGTGGGCCACTTTTAAAGCCCAATCTAATATGTGTTGTTCACCGTAACATCATGAAACACTTCTAAAGTACATTTATTCTAGGAAAAATTGGTTATATACCATTGAAATTTCCTGGGTTTAGGTCTATACCATCGAAATATTTCGGTACACTTTAATACCACCGAAATTTTCCTCCGTTAACTCTTTTAGCACTTATGTTACTTTACATTGTTTTAGAGTTGATCGACACTATTTTGCCCCTGATGCCTTGCGAAATCATCAGATCGATCTGGTCCAAGTCCAATCCAGACCAAATCAAACGAGGACGTCCTCCCCGGTGCGGTGACTCTCCTCTCTGGTGCGGTGGCGCTCCTCCCTGGCTCCTATGGCACTGTTGACGATGCTCCTCTAGTGACGCTCCTCTACCGCACCGCGTCCCATTGTGATTCTCCCCCTTCCTCCCATGGCGTCCCTAGTCGACGGCACTCCACCGAGAGGGGCACGTCTCCGGTGAGTCACCCCTGCTGTCGCTATGGCTTGCTGGCTCCTGTGCGGCCTGCTCCCTGGCATCCTTAGTAGTAGTTGTGTTGTCCTAGATGATTGGTACTGCAACCTGGATTTCAGCAAGGAGTGGTCAGTGGTAGATGTTTTGTGTTGTAGTTTCAGTTGAGTTTAGTTGCAATGTTCAATTTCAATGAAATGTGATGGCACTATTCCCTTCTCAGTGTTGAAACTGTAACCTTTGTAGTTCTATTGATGATGGTTTCAGCAAGGAGTGGTCAGTGGTAGATGTTCTATGCTGTAATTTCAGTTGAGTTCAGTTCTAGTGTTCAATTTTAGTGAAATGTAATGGCACTGTTCCCTTTTTAGTGTTGAATGGAATCGTTCACTTTTCAGTGTTGAATTGCAATGTCAGATATCAAGCTATTCAAATAATGATACGTGATTCAAAAATATCAAGCATTTTTTAGGCATAATATGTAGGTTAAATCTTGCAGTACTGATGCAAGTGCAGAGCAAGGCAACATAAATTTAGACCATCACAAAATAAGCTTATAATATCACAAAATTTAGACTATCAAAAAAATTTTAGACTATCACAAATATTCAGACCATCACAAAAATTCAGACAATCACAAAATACATACCATCACAAAATTCAGACCATTGCTATATCCTGTTACATCACAGAACACAAGCTTTGTTCTATTTCATGTCTAAGCGCCTAGCAATGCCACTAGGTGATCTAACTTGTTCATGTCGCAAAGTTAGACTTGCAGCTGCCCTACTCCTTGCATTGGTCCAGAACTACCAGGTGATCCAACTTGTTCATGCCCCAAAGTTGGACTTGCAGCTACCCTACTCCTTGTCATTGGTCCAAAACTAGGTGGTGAAGTAGTTGGTGAAGGACTTTGTTGATTGGCAGTTTTGGCGGTCTTCTTCTTGATGCAACCAAAGATCTAGAAACTTTAGTTATTTTGTACAACTGAATTGTCATAGTTCAGAAGATTAGATTACCTTGTACTAGTGGGGGGCTGAGATGGTCCCGACTTTCTTTTCTTAATTCTAGTAGGAAGTGGTGGTGGAAGCTCTTCTTGCAACTCGGCTTGTGGCTCTTTGCAACCCCTCTAGGTGTGACCAAATCGAAAGCATCTCTTGCATTGGTATGGGCCTTGTTTTCTACATCGCCACTTGCCGGTATTCTTTTCTTTTTGGGTCTACTAGCAGGTCTTTCAAGCTTTGGTGGTACCATTTCAAGCCCAACATCATGTATTGGCCACTGTGATTTGTCACCCATTGGGTTAACCTCAAACTGATAGGTAGCCTTGAACTTTGCAACACCGTAGCAGTCGTCAACATAAGCATCAAACACTGTTTGCCTCATATGACCAATGAAAGCGATAGCATGAGTACAAGTCTTGCCAGATATTTGCCATTGGCCACATCCACATGTTTTATTGTCAATGTCCACTACATTCCTCCAAGTTATACCTTCCTTGTTGGTTCCAGAAACTTCAGCCTTATGTGCAGTACTTCTTTTGATAGTATAGTGCAGACCTCTACTCTTCATGTTCAACTCATTAATCACACTAGGTAAGATCTATCCTTGCAGTTTGTTGTCTATCTCTTGCGTTGTTGCTACCTTCTCCATAATCTTCTCTCTTATCTTGTCCACCAGATCAACTATGGGTAGATCTTTCAAGTCCTTCACCCAGTTATTGAAGCATTCTGAAATATTGTTGTTCACATAATCAACTTTGCAACTGGATTTGAATTTAGCTCTTGTCCAGATAAAATAAGCTTGTGGTGAGTCTGCAAGTGGGTAATTGCCTGGGGACATGTGGCTGCAATACTATTCCAAATTTTCTGATATCTTGTTGGTTTATATGCCTAGGCATTGGGCCACATGTACTTCAGCACATCCCCCTTGAATTTTTTCCCAAAATTCGTCGTCAAGTGTCTAAAACACTCTCTGTGTTCTACTTTATCAAGGTAAACTTGGTTCACTGCATGCTCTAAACCTTTGGATGCATCTATGTGGATTGTCAATCCTCGAGGAGTTCCTATAGCTCTCTTTAAATTGGTCATGAACCATGTCCAGTTTGATTTTGTCTCCTTGTCAAATATCCCATAGGCCATAGGATACATCCAATTGTGGCCATCGATTCCTATGGCTGCAGCTAATTGTCCAGTGCATTTCCCTGTTAAATGAGTTGAATCTATCCCAAGGTATGGTCTGCAGCTATCTAGGAAGCCATTGACACATGCTGAAATTGCAACGAACATTTTGGAGAAGTACACTTTGCTATCTTTCTTCTTACAATCAATCTCGACTATGCTGCTTGGACAGGTTGCTTCTAGCTCTGCCTTGAAACTCCACAGCTTTGAGAATCCATCTTCCCATGTCCGATGAAACTCTTCCATTGCAGCTTGTCTCCCAGCCCAGACTTTATTGTAGGATAGCTGAACATTGAATTGAGTTTGTAGCCTGTCTTGCATCTTCTTTGCACCAACAATTGGATCCTCAATCAGCATTTGCTTTCCCCTGTTAGCTATTCATGCTTTTGTAGCTTCCTTTCCTCTCATCTGGCTTGTGCTAGCACAAGCATGTTCTTCCATGGTCGATATCGATACAACCTACACAGAAAAGTCAAAATATCAAACATGTTACATAAAAACAAGTTAAAAGACAACCAAAATACTATACAACATTCTATATTCACCATGAAAGTGTTTGCGCTCTAAAATTTCTTTGCATATACACTCCAATCACATCCTAGGGCTGCACACTTTGCCCTGTACCATGTCTTGTCGCTATGTGAAATTGTTGTCTCAAATTCATTTTTTGTGGCATACTGCTTAATAACAAGCATGAAAGCTATCTTGTCTGCAAATGTAGATCCAACCTCAATCTTTGGGTCATCTCTATCATATGATGTGTGGGGGTGCATATGCATCATCAAGCACAACAGCTTCATCATCTGGAACACTATCAGGGTCAAAGTTTACAGTGTTGCTCTTGATACTTTGTGTTTTATTGCCTTGTAATCTCACCACTAGTTTATTTTCACTATTTTTTCCTGCCTGCTCATCATTAGTTCCTTTGCTCTTCTTATAATACCTCCATTCTTCGTCTGCTCCTGCCGGTTCATCCCCTTTAGGATCATCACCTACAATCATACAGTGCTCCTTCTCTACCTCTTCTACCCTAGGTGGCCCAGCAACTGTCTCCCCAAATTGGGGCACATCTGCCCACTCAACAGTGTTGTCCACTCTGTCGTTTGAACTAAAACCTTGCCTTGTGTTTACAACTAGGTTCTCAGGGGAAACTTGATCACATTTGCCAACAGTCATCATAAACCGAGCAGTTCCTGAAACCTTGCTAGATGCCCTTAGGAAAGAAAGTAGTTCCGCATCAGTACCTAGTCTAACAATCTGGTCATCCTTCCCATTGTACCAAAAGATCACCTCCTAGCCCTTGCCTGCACGATAATCTAAAGGAATATCATTCTCCAAGTCCAACAGTGAGTATTTTTCTGTGTCGACAACGCATTGTAGTAGTGTAGCCTTGTGATGAACCTCTTTACCATCATTGACTGTCACAAATGAGCTCACTTTAACCTCTAGTTTACACGTTGTATTTGGATTGACCCTGCAATACTAGTATCAATTAGACAAGAAATAGAACAATCATCAATTTAGAATCTAGTCCACTTGCTTCTCGTGTTCCAAAAATACTTGCTTATTCCAACATTCATCAACCACATTATAAGACCAGATTGCAGTACGTGTTTTCTTCTCTCAAGAGAACCAGGACAAAAAAATACGAAAGGTGCAATTCTGATTAGAAGAAGAAATTTTGATTTTTTACCCAAGTGCGATCTCTGTAGGGTCTAAATCCATTTTCGTTGGCCTCCCTGTGGACAGGAAGGTATGGGAAAATTGCCGACGTGGTCAGGACGGGAGGTCGTTGGCAGAGAGGTGGAGGCGCGCTGAGAGGAGGAGAGGCCTGAGGCGCATGCGTGGGGAGGCGGAGGCGCGCTGAGAGGAGGCGGACTCGCCCGCCGGCAGCGGTGGCAACGGGGCTGGAGAGTGGCGGCGTGACAGGAAGGGCTAAGAGAGAGGCTACACTAAAACATTGTTGGGGGCATTTTGGGTATTCAACATTTATTATCTAGCGAAAATAAAAGAATAATACATATATTATAACGGAGAGTAACGGAAGTGCTAAAAATTATAACGGAGGGAAAATTCAGTGGTATTAAAGTGTACAGAAATATTTCGATGATATAGACCTAAACCCAAGAAATTTGCATGGTATACAACCAATTTTTTCTTTATTCTACTGCAGGACTACTATCTCACCCTCTCGCTACTACCATCTGCAGCGATCGACAACACACCTGATCTAGATGTTTATCCCTCTCAGGTGCTATTTTTTTTCTCTGCCAACATTGGTTTCTTTTCTCAAAAGGATACACATGTACCGTCAAATTAATTCAGGGACAGTTCTCACATCTGAAGGAATTAATCAAAAGCTAGGTATCATGTGCACACATGCACTCGCAGAAAAGAAATAAAGGGGGCGCATAAAGAGACGCACGCAGAAGCCAAAAATCCTATAGAAATTTTTGTAAGTGTAGTAATTAGAACTATAAATAAAAAACCTATTTTGTCCTGAAAACTTTAAAAAAGTTTGCCTATTAATTTCGATATTTCAAATTTCAGAAATTATTCAATTAAGAAAAACACCAGATTTAGAGTACCTACGAGAACAAATAGGTAGCGTTTAATTTTGAATTTCGCAAATATATTAAGTCATGGAATAGTTATAATTGAGTACAAACTGTGAGTACGACTCTATATCTACTTATTATGAATTTTAAAGTATTAAATCATGAAAATACTAAAAATGAGACTAATATCTTTTTTTATAAAATTAAGGAAAATACTGAATTGAGACAACGACATGAGTATATATCAGTACTTACTAATTCTCAATTTTTTTAAAAAAAGAAGAAAAACCAAAATATGTTAAGATGGATTCTATATATAATTTTGTAATTACTGATTTTTAAGATTTAGAAGTATAAATAAAATAAAATTGTTAACTTTAAAACAAAATTTAAGAGTATTTTTTTGTTAAATTTAATAAATAACGTACTCTACATATAATTACCATTTATAATTATTATATCAATAGCCATAGCATATGCAATGCACGGGTTAGCGACTAGTAAGTCTAAACGCCGACATAGTTGAACATCCCATAAACTACGTTGTGTTGTACAGTGACTACCATATAAGTAGGACGCATCAATTTATCACCATATATTCCATAGGGGATTCCTAGGTATCAGGTGAATAAAATTGTGAGAAGTTTCATTCACTTTCAACCGTTAGATCAGAGGAGGCAAGAAGAGAGGGGGAGGTGGCAGCCAGGGCTAACCGACGACGACGGTCCTTCAAAATCCCTTTATATTCCTCATCGTCGGTGACACCCAAACTTTGGAAGATGACCTATGAATTAGGGTTTCAGGGTTGGAAGGCAGTGGAGGGGGGGTGGGGGGAGGTGATGGCGTCTTTAAAGGGTTGGCTGGGGAGGCAGGCGACCGGCAATGGAGGGGGAGAGAGAGGAGGTTGGTCAGGTAGGACTCGCTGGTGCCGACGAGGCCTGAGGTGTGGCGCGCTGGGTAGGGTGGGGGAGGCAAGCTCGTGTCACGGGGAGGAAGAAGTTGAGGGAAGAAGAAGGTAAGACTAATGTGCTGCACAAATCTTGACACGATCTAAACCGTCTAAAAGTGAGTGAAATCTATGTGTATTTTACGGTGGCTGAAAACTAGCTTGACATCCCCTATGTATTCTATATGGTAAAGTCTAATCGGTGCACATGCACCAATTAGTCTTAACGTGCGCTTAGTCTGCTAGTCAGGTCTAAAAAGCAGTACTCCATGTGTATGTACTAGTTTATTTTTTAATCTTTGACGACTTATATATTTTAAACCATGTATTATTTTTAAGATCTATTTTTACCATCATACTTCACTCAAAATATATGACAAAACGAGTCCAATATTAAATATATTCAAATATTTAGAAGTAATTTACTTAAATAGTCCAATATTATGTTTTTTTGCATGATTTGACATAGATTTAGGGGGAGGGGATAATTTTTATGATTCTGAATGTAACTTATATATATTCTAGATGTAACTTACATATGAATTAGATATAACCACATGTAACTGTTGCTCGAAAAAACTGCTTATATTTTGACATAAGATGTGGCTAGCTTGGCATTGCACGTACGAAAACGCACGGCCGCGCAGGGAAACGGTACATGCTATTTTTGGCATTTGTTGGAACGGTAGTAAATGGTTAAGACTAATTAGTGCATACGCACTGTGTAGTCACGTCCATTCTATATGACATTGTCTATACAATATTCGACATATGACACTGTCTATACAATATTCGACAGGATGAAAAACATTTAAATATAACTATAGTATGATTATAGTGTAACTATATTGTAACTATACTATAGTTACAATGTAACTTACACGTAACTTACATATACTCATAAGAAATGAACTGCAGCCCGATTGGTTAGATGGGCGCGTGTTTGCGTTAGATATCGCTGGTTCAATCCCTACTCCTGCTCGCACGAAAATCTTTTTTCTCCCCCACACATCATGAATCTCAAAGCACGTCTGATGGTCCCAAATTCACAAGTTTTCTCCCCAAATTTTCTGCCGACAGAAATATAGCAAAACAATTCTATATTCCAAATGTTGCCGGCGACCGTTCGTTCGAGGTCCCTTCGATCAATCCCGGCCTTTGGACGACGGACCTACAAAAATTAGACGACACGCACGGCCGTACTTGGCCATAATAAACCTCACGTTTAGACAGCCACGGTCTACGCGATAGCGGTCCTTGTCGGGCACGTTAACAACAGTCCTCAGGGAGCACGTCGCCGTCGGCGGCAGTGCATGCTGTACGACCCCTCCGATCCGCACGAACCTCTCAGTACTCATGCGTACATCGACGATCAAGATAATTAAGCCATATGCATCATCGACCGGTCGATCGAGATCGATCACGAATTCACGATCGATCGTGTGCCAAACTGCACGCAGATCTCCATCAGATCGCGGTTAATTGCATATGCTGATGCATTTGTGCGTGGCTCTATAGTTTGGGTGGCCTACTAGCACTGTACCGGCGGCATCCACGTACATGATGCCGTCAATTCACTGCAGCTTGGGGGGACTGATCAGAAGTACTCGATTCGCATCAGGGCAGTGTTCTTCACATCGAGCCCAATAATTTGCTGTGTAGGGAGTGGGGTATTGCTACCATCGTTTGCTATTAGCACTTCCTCTGTCTTAAAATAAAAAAACTAGTATTAGATGTGATATATTCTAGTACTACGAATCTGGACAGGTTTTCTGTCAAGATTTATTATATTAGGTTGTGTCAAATCCGATCCTAAGTTGTTATATTTTGGAACGGAGGGAGTAGCTTGTAAGGTTTGAATTTTAAAACTTAATTTTAAAGTTGATTTTAGGATTTTTTTATCATACTTTATTTTCTACTATTTGTTTTTAAATTACTAAGAACACATATATAAAAGTTTAACCCATAAAATATTTTTTAGTCGCTATGTTACGGCTTATAATCAACTTTAGGCAAAATTACGTATGGTGAACAATATATGCTTCCATTGAAAGCGTCAGCCGCCGCCGTTGCTTTCCTTCCATATGTCTCCATAGACTGCACCCATGCCATCTACCGAGCCCATGCTTAGAGGGAGCTAGATCTACCTTCACTAGGCTCGAAAGGCAGCCATATATCTAGCCCTGCCGCACCTCCCATTTGTCACCCATCACTATTGTCGTGCCTTGCCATCACCCATTCCCATCGTTTGCTAGTAGCCAAAGCGCACGCCCGCAGAGGCGGATCCATGCATAAACTGTGAGGTTAGCTGACCCCACATCTTTTTTGGAAAACACCCTAACAAAGCTTGATTTTCATGCATAAATCCAAAAAAAATGGAGGAATGACCTCACTTAAATATAAACTAGTTTGCTATTAGCTTATAAGGTTTGAATTTTAAAACTTAATTTTAAAGTTGATTTTAGGATTTTTTTTATCATAGTTTATTTTTTAGCATTCGCTTTTAAATCACTAAGAAGACATATATAAAAGTTTTATCCATAAAATATTATTTAGTTGTTGTGTTACGGCTTATAATCAGCTTTAGGCAAAATTACGTTGGGTGAACAATAGGTGCTTGGCATTGTAATCTCAAAATATAGCTATCTTTAGATTTAAATTTTGTCATAGATATAACTATCTAGGACATATGAAAAATAACTTTTACCCCATTACTTTCCATGTTACCCCTAGTGGACCCATCATCCCACTAACTCTCGAGACCCACATTCCACTCATACTATGCTTAATTCCTATCATCTCACCGTCTATTAATGTGTAATACAACCAAAAATTGTAAAACCTTAAAAGTCATTATATAAGCTGCGTAATGGGTTCCTCTGTATGTTTTGAACTTATTTTGCATGTTTATGCTTTTTTCGTGCATTCATAATTGCATGCATATGCATTAAAGTAACCTGTAAAAATTTTAATATTTTTTCTGTGTATGTAGAAATTCTTGAAAAATTTAAAAAATTTCTAAACATCATGCGTGACTCTCAGTTAAATTGGCATCAAATTATCATCTCATTTGATATCTCAAACGAACCAGTCAAACTATTCCAAATCTGGAATAAATTATTATCATTTAGCCCTCTTGTGATTTTTACCCCAGTAAAACTGTAGCTCATATAAGTATGAAACTTTGCCAGAACGATCATCATAACTTTGTATACTCACAGTATTTTTTTCCCAATTTTTACCTCATTGTAACCCATTCAAATCATGCGATCAAAAGAGCCAAATGATTCAAAATCGGGACATAACATTTAATTCGTGTTCACCACTACAACCTTACCTATAGATGGCCAAACGTGCCTCTCGACACGATACAACATGGGCTCGGTTAGGCACGGCACGGTGCAACTGTCGTGCTGTGCCGTGCCCGCCCGTGGGCTGTGCCATCGGCCCATACACGGCACATCGAGCTTGTATTTGTGGCATGTTGGCCCGTAAAGGACGGTTGAATTAGCGGGCCGTGCTAACCCGTGGCCCATGAACATAAAAACCTTCCACCAACTTTAAAATTGAACATGATTTCACAATTGACAAATTCATTCACAACATGACCTCAATTCCAAGCTTCATAGAGAAAAATGACAAGTTCACAACATGATCTCAATTTTGAGATAAACATACAAACAAATCCATCTCAAATACTCAAATTCAAGACAAGATTCAAGGCATCAAGATGATAAAAGACAAGTTCAAAAATCACAACACATCACAGATCACAATTTATATTATTGAGCTAGCTGTTTCATAGTTGATGGATGGCTGCCTCATTAAAAACCTTCTTAGGTAAAAACTCGCACCTCGTGAGAAAACCCTAAGAAGGAAAAAAGAGTACAACCTAGCTAGCAAAAGGAGTTCAATAGTTCAAGTTCAACATTACATCACATGATCAAAAGTTAACAATTAACAACACATTACACATCACTGTCACTAAGGACTAAGCAGCAGCATGCCAGCATCATCAAGGTACATGCTATTGAAGTCTTCTTCAAGTTCATTGTTCTCCACACTATGTTGCGCCCTTGCCTCTCCTAGCTCCCAGTCCTTGATGCATGTGAGCATCTCCACCATCTCAGGGGCCAAGCACCGTCGCCGCTCCTCGATCACCCTGCCGGTAAGACTAAAGCAAGACTCCGAAGAAATAGTTGAAATAGGAACTGAAATCACATCTTTAGTTAATATAGATAGAATTGGATAGGACAGTTTTTGCTCATGCCACCAATTATGGATGATGAAGTCATCATCATAGATAGTGACAACATCGCTATCAAGATAAGCTGGCAACTTAGAAACAGATGGCATAGCAGTAGATGATGCAGGTGCAGGTGAAGGAATAGGCATAGATGCAGGAGCAGCAAAAATTTCTCCCCATACAGTTTTTTCTTACCAGTACCAAGCTGTGCAGTTCTCTGCAACCTAACTACACCAAACTTGTTTTCATACTTATTAAAAAGTTTAGACAACACATTTCTTATCTCACCAAAGTGTGAAGAGTAATCAGTACTAGTATACTGAGACAGTAGCATAAGAACATTCCCAAAACCCTGCATCTTAGCTCTAGGATCTAAAATAAAAGCAAAGGAATATAACAATGGTATATTCTGCCAATACTTGAGGAATTTAAGCTTCATAGGAAGAATGACATTTCTCAAATTTGTATCATTCTCATAGCTATGCCAATGCCCAGGTATCTCAATAATTTAATGCAACATAAGTGAACTTGTTGGATAGTAAACACCAGAAAGAGCAGCTAGAATCAATAGTTCTAGAAATTCCAAAACTTTCTCACCAACGTACCAGTGGGTATTAGATAGCAGTGGCTGGCCTTGATGCAAACCATAATGAAAGCGAGTGAGAGGCAGGCAGAGAGCCAGAGAGAGAGAGAGAGAGGAGAGTGAGGCAACAATGACGAGAGCGAGGCGACAGGCGAGAGGAGGGAAAAAATGAGGTAGGGTTTGTGGGGCGTGCAGTGGCTGGGGACTCAGGGAGGGGGTGGCTTATATCCCCCCAGGAACACCAACGTACCAGTGGGTATCAGATAGCAGTGGCTGGCCTTGATGCAAACCATAATGAAAGCGAGTGAGAGGCAGGCAGAGAGCCAGAGAGAGAGAGAGGAGAGCGAGGCAACAATGATGAGAGTAAGGCGACAGCCAAGAGGAGGGGAAAAATGAGGTAGGGTTTGCGGGGGGTGCGGTGGCTAGGGACTCGGGGAGGGGGTGGCTTATATCCCCCCCTCCCAGAACCGGGCCTTGTTATCGTTGGGCCGCCAGGGTGGGGAAGGGGACACGAGCTGGCACCGGCCATACCATTGTAGGCTAGGCCATGATGTGCTGCCTGGCGTGCCCAGCTGGCGGCCCAAGCACGGCACATTGTGCTGGGCTAGGCCAGCACGGACCCGATGACCACCGGGTCGAGCAGTGTTTTGGCCGGGCTTTAAAGACGGGCTTCGTGATGGGCTTTTTGGACATCTATAACCTTACCCTTCCCACTTCCAGTGGGCCTAGCCACCCCAGGTCCCACCTGGTAGCCTCACCTGTCCACCCAAGAGTCCTTGAGCCAGCCCATTCTTCCTCTCTCCTTTACGGGCATTTCATCGAACACATGGCGTGTGACATCCTGCCGATAGAGAAACGAGCGCCCACGGATTCTCCCAGTCCCAACCCACCTTCCAACCTGTGTTCCCAGACGCGTAAAACACCCAGGTCATGTTGTACCACCCCTCGGCTGCCAGAACACCAAGAATGCCACTTGGATGCCACTAATTGCGGTTAAGTCAAGCCTCTTGTGGGCAAAGCGTACCCAATCAAATCTCTTGCATGGATACCTCTCTGGCACCTCCCTAACACCGCAGCACTGCCCAGCCATTCCGTACCATCGCCCACTGCTCAAGAACGCAGAGACAGTGCACGCCACCGTAGACCTAGTTCATGAGCACCCCGTCCAACCTCCGCCTTTAACCCTGCCGTTGCGCCACTTGTCTCCCCTAGCTCGCCACATTACATCTCAAGCCAGTCCAGGGAAAGAACTCTCTTAGGCCGTTGGGAACACGAGTGTCGATCTCGACGCCGGTGAGCACGCGGGCAAGCCATAGATGCACCGGTGGGCTATCTCCCCGAACCAAGCACGTCATCTTCTTCCTTGTCCTCCACTGACGCCCTTCTGCCCTTTCCACAGCTCTAGACACCGCCGTCCACCGTGCGCCATCGCCGCTCGTTTGTGCCAGCTAAGACGGCCATCAATGCCGGACCTCTCCAAGCAGTCTCCACCTCAACCGAGCTTAGGGTGAGCTTTCTCGACCCCTATAGGTTCCATTTAGAGGCTCGGATTAGGCCGTGATCGCTATAGACGCGTCATTGCCGCCGTTTCGATCTACCACTACCTGTAGCTTGCCATTGCACAGCTAGCCGCTATGTGCAGCGCTGTAGCCTACGAGAATGGTCACAAGGACCTTCCCTCACTGCCAGGAAGCCCGCCTAAGTAAGCCATGCTGCCCCTCGCCGCCGCTGAGCTCAGCCCGTAGTAGCTAAGTTCTCCTGCATGTATGTGGTTGAATACAAGGGCTAAACCACAATTTCTAGAAGTCCTTGGGTTGAGTACCAAAAGAACCTCTCACAGTCAAATAGGCCCGAGGACCTCTACATAATTTCTGAAAATATTTTAGGCTCTAAAAGTGATTATAGTGCTCAGGAGGACCTATTTGTAATTAGTTTTAGTCCCTGGAGGGACTTTTCTGTAATTTAGTGCTCGTGAGGAGCTACGTGTAATTAGTTTTAGTGCTTGGAGGAACTTCCCTGTAATTTTTGCAAACCTAGGGAGCCCGAGGTAAAATTTCTGGGACCTCCTAGTAAAAAACTAATAAATCGAGAAAATGATTTATACCAACTATTCTTACACTGAAAATTGTCGAAACTTTGAAAAATCATAGAAAATTCATTTTAACTCCAAATCAGTCGAGCCAAATTTGTATGGATCAAGGAATTTTCTCTTTAATATGGTTTAGTTGGATTTTGCACAAATATTACGAAAATCTTTAGCTAGAAACTAAAATACAAACAGTGAATAATAGGTTTTGCATTTTTCTGGATTTTAAACTTTGGAAGCTTATAACTCGAGCATACGAAGTCGGATTCGAGTGATTCTTTCACCTAAATTCACATAAAATCAACCTCGACCCACTATATAAGTCTCATGCTTGTTGCATCATATTTAATTTTTGGTGTTTATTTGATGTTCATTCGATTTTCGTTTCAATTTGAATAGACGAAGTTGTAGCCGTAGAGGAGTGTGAGCAAGTTAAGGAGTGCTTTGAGGAGACCACTGAGCAAGGCAAGTCCTACTCGTTCCTCCTGTGATCATGTTGGGTTCTATATTTTCACAAATTGCTTTACTACTTATAAATTGCATGCGAGGTTGAAAAGTTTGGGATATTGGTAGCACAACTCCTATTTGTTGCATTATCTACCTTGATTATTGTTCACCCTACTTTTTTTATACCTAGGATGGGTTGTGGTACCGTCCGAGTGCCAACTTGGGTATATTCGAGCTACTAGTACTAGCTATTGCTTATCCATACTTAGAAATCACGTTGATTACACACGATATGATATTCACTCTTTAAAATTGGGATATTTGAACATGTGGTACAGAGGGTTTGCCTCTGCTATTTGGTGAACCATGAAAACTGAAAATATGGATTTTAGACTTGGGCAACAAGTGGTGTGCTGTCACACCCTGAATTTTTCCCCTTAAAAAGAGCCACACAAAATATATTAAAGAAAAAGCCCCAAAGAAATTATTTTGAAAGGCCAAGGGAATTAATTAAATAAGTAAAATGCAAAATAATAAATTATTAGGGCTAGAAATATTTTTCTATATTCTCCTTGCCAAAATACACTAAAAGGAACTTTATAGGAATTTTTAGAGCACTGGAAGCATTTTTAATAAATCAAAATGAATTATCAGAATTAAAATCCTCATGGAATCTCTTTTTCTTTCCTTTTTCTTTCCCTTTTCTTCTTCCCGTCGGGCCGCTGGCCCAGTCCTGTTCCTCGGCCTGCCATGGCCCGTGCCGCACGCGCCTCCCCATGGACCCCACCTGTCAGCCGCGCCTGCGCGCGCCTCTCGTCTCTCTCTGCCGCATGGGCCCCGCCCGTCAGCTCCAGCGCCCGTGCCTCTCTTTTCGCCCGTGCCACTGATAGTCAGGACCTGTTCGCCAGTGCCTGCTCGCCTGCGTCTCTCTCCCTCCCGCCGACATGTGGGACCGGGGCCCACATGTTGGACCCGTCGTCATCCTCCGGCCGAAACGGCCGGAGGGGATCCGCTCGCCCCCGCCGTGTGATTTCGCCTCGGCCTACGATCTCCCGCCCTCTCACATGGTTCAAATGACATGGACGTGGTCGCCTATCCATTCCCCCACCTTCTCCACTTTCTTCGCGCACGCCCGTGGATGAATTTTGCCGATCCCACCATCATCGCCGCCCCACTTTCTCGTGAAATTTGGCCAACTCGGCCATAAACTACCACAGCCAAGTACATAAAAACCCTCCCTGTGCTCCGCCCTCACTTTCCCCTCAGTTGCCCCCATCTGCCAAGTACTCTATCTCCCTCCGCGCCGAGTTCCTGAACCGCCGCCGCGCTCCGCCAACTCCAGTCGCACATCGCCATTGCTACAGCCGCTGCCGACTACCGCGCTCGCCAGCTTCGCCGCGCCCTGTTGCGTCCTGTTCCGCCGCTGGATGCCTCGGATTCTCGCCGGAACACCATTCTCTCTATCGTCCCTTTTGGTAAGCCTCTCCGCCGGCCGTCGGCCACGGATTTCCGTCGACCCACTCGGCTTTTTTCTCTCCTAATGCGTTCTACACCTTTGCCAGGTTCTCCCGTACCTCGTCCACACCTTCGTCATCGCCTTGCGCCACCGGAACGCCATTGCCGTCATCTACCCAAACCTCGCCGCCGCCAATCCCCTCTGCTCGCCGTTGTTCACCACTGTCCGTCCGTTGACGCACCTCGGTGAGCACCCCGTCGCATTCCTCACCTCCTCCGCCGCTTGCCGCTGCCCTCCGTTGCGTGCACCGGCACCGACCGCCCGCGCCGGCGGGGCTCGGCCCTGTCTTGATTTGAGCCGTCTAATCTGCCTCGACAGATCGGGGCTGCTCGTGCACTTGAGTTCACGGTCGCACGTGCGTGGACTGCGTCCACCGTGCGCCGTACTCTCATGCGCCACTGACCCGTGGGTCCCGTCTATCGGCGCCGGCTCCGTGGTCCGCTGACGCATTAAATCCTTGTTAATGCGCAATAAATCATTTAGAAATTGTTTTGTATAGAAAAATCATAGTAAACTTCTAAAATTCTTAACTAATTCATACGAGCTCCGATTACTCCCATCCAAATTTCATTAAATCTAGAAAATACCAAGAATCCATTAAAAATACTTTTAGCCCCTGTTCGGTGTCCACATATACTGTTTTTAATTGTTTGTGCGTTGTTTGCTATAGAAACTGACGCTGTCGACTCTCCAGTTTACTACGAAGTCATTGCTGAGTTCGCCGAGCCAAAGCAAGGCAAGTTACATCGTTTCTTCGATCATATTGTGCCCATTTATTGCAAAATGCTTGTTTTAAATTAATAAACATGCATTATTTCCTTATTTCATGTGGGAAGGTTGACCAATATGGATGCAATTTTAATTGCTATGGCTTGATTCCTCCTGTATACCTTTGTAGCTGGGTAATAATATGACTAGAGGATATGATTAGGATGCTTAGCCATGCTTAGAGACTATTAGCTCACATGGGGAATTAAATGCTCTTATTTATATTTATTGTTTGACTCTATGTTGAGAAATGGAACTTCGGATATGTTCATATTAAACTACTAAAATTGGACCCAAATGGTGGGCTGTGGGTGCATGGTTTTGTTCGTCGCACCCATGGCAATTAAGGACCGGTTCAAGGGAACCCTTTAGGCAATTAATCGTACATTCCACAAGCTAGCGTGGGCAATGGCTAAGCTTGTAGCATTTCTTCTCCCTCTCCTAGGCACCATTGGTGAGAATGGGCGTGATGAAGTTGGGTCGGCTCGGGGTCAGGTTGATCGGCTTCCGGATCCATTGTGGCGCAAGAGGGTAGCCTAGCCGATATGGGGTGTCCTATTGGCAGGTGCAACCTTAGCGTGGTATGGATGGTTAGGGAGAGGTTACGTAAATAGTCTTATCATAGCCTCTCGCGAGGTGTCGTGGTAACACGCCGGCACACGGGAACGTGTGTGGGGCTTTGTCTTGTGGGTACAGTTGTACACCTCTGATCAGAGTAAATCTATTCGAATAGTCGCGCCCGTGGTCATGGGCATCTTGGTAAAGACTCACCATGATTAGTCTCACTAAAACAAATTGACTTAAAATTTACTATAGTGATAGGATGGATGGTTGGACCTGGTCAACATGGTGTAACGTGGATCAGGGGAGTATTAATAATGTTCAATTAATCAATCTTTTTACTGTTTACGAACTACTATTGTTTGCAATTGCTTTTACGCAAATAAACCCCTAGCCTATCTTTGTCTCCCGTGCATTGTGTATATTTGCGGGTGTGACTTATTAAGTACTGTGGGTGGTACTCAGTCTTGCTCCCTTTCCCCTCTTAGTGGTGGAGTACCTATCCGACAAGGATCATCAGGAGGACTAGGTTGGATCCGCCGTCAAGACGCCTATGGATTGGAAGCCTCTGCTTGGCCAGCTGTATATAGGCTTTATTTATATTTACCGCAGCATTTATGTCACACAATTTTATTCCATTTGTAAGACGCACTTTGTATGGCAACTTGGTATTGCGTACCCTGGCTTTCCTAACAGGGATTTAATACACAGAAATATTTAGAATTCTGGTTACGAATTTCTGGGCGTTACAAGTTAGTATCAGAGCCGAGCTTGACCGTAGGACCAGCCAAATGGAAACCCTAAGAGCCCTCTGCGATTCTCATTTGCATATGTTTCTTGCACTTGGAGTTATATCGAGAAAAAGTTGGAAGTTGTTCTCGGATTGGGATAAAATCTTGACCTTTATTTGATCAAAATTTTTGAGTCAGGTCAAAGTTAGGGAGAAATTTTATTCGAGGGTTATGGCATAGATGTCCAAATTTTAGGAAAACATTGGTTTATTGGGGTGATGTATGATTTAAGGCATGCATAAAATATTTCTACTTGCTTTCCAATTATTATTGAAAATTTCTTCGGTACTATTTGATTCTGTTGTATTATTCCGTCAGTCTTCCTATAAAGTTTATATGCAAAATTATGTCATGCATAAAATTGTTGTTATTTTCCAAATTATTTACTACTCACTCTAGTTGGATCTGAGCATACATTGATTCTCCCTCCTTGCCTTATATAGATGGACAATCTCTCCAACCAACGTGGTGTAAACATGGGCGGATTTATGGAAGAGCTTCGCATGATGAGCTTCACTTTGGGGTACAGCCATGCCCCAGAGTATACTGCTGTGGAACTTGTTGATGTTTTACACCGGCAATAAATATATGGGGCTAGTCGGCGGATGTAAACTCGGTGGATTGCAAAGGAACACAGAGGGATTTTATACTGGTTCAGGCCCTCAATGTGAGGTAATACCCTACGTCCAGTTTGTATGTATTCCTTTGAGGATATACGGTGGTAGTTCTGATGAACTTGTGTACACCTGCCCTCATGGGGCGCCCTGCCTCCCCTTATATACTGGGGGATAGGGTCACAAGGTAGGAGTCCCCATCGGATTACGACTAGGAGATCTCCCCTTAGAGATATAACGCACCCGACTAGGACTGTATATTCCTTTCTATACAAGGCGAAGTCTGCCGAATCTAGCTATATCTCTAATTACAAGGCTAGGCCCATCCTCTATCCGAGTGGCCCATATGCTTGTCATGAGGTACCCGGGGCCCATGGCACCCACAGTAGCCCTCGAGACCTTCATAGTTGAGTCACAGCTGATGCCGAGTGCTCATCCTCCACGGTGAAGTCTTCCCGAGTGCATTGCTCCCGAGTACTCTTTGTCTGAGTGCTGCTTCTCCCGAGTCCTGCTTCATGTCAGCTGGCAGTGAGGCTATGAAGGGCTTCATGTAGATGTAGGAATAGTGTGCGCCGAATAGGCGCACCTATTAGGTGTAGCCCCCGACTTTGTGCTTAATTGTGAAGACAATTAAACATAAAGTCAAAGATCTTTAACCTTGTAGTCTTTCCCAAGTAGTATACTACTGGTATATGAGACTCTTCGGTATCATGTCAACCGAAATATGATTTATAGTCTTGCTGAGCAGGGAACTACTCGTATGTAGGACTCTTCGACTTCATGTCAGTCGGAATGTGTGTTTATAGTCTTGCCGAGTAGGATGCTACTTGTATATGGGACTCTTCAGCGTCATGTCAGCTGGAAAGGGGGTGTTTATAGTCTTTCCCGAGTAGTATACTACTCGAAAATTAGACTCATCGGCATCATGTCAGCCGGAATGATTATTTATAGTCTTTCCCAAGTAATATACTACTCGAAAATTAGACTCGTCAGCTTCATGTCAGCTGGAAAAGGTGTTTATAGTCTTTCCCGAGTGGCGTCCCATTCGGAAGTTAGACTCTTCAGCTCGTCAGCCGGAAGAATGTTTATAGTCTTTCCCGAGTAGCATACTACTCGAAAGTTAGACTCCTCCGCATCATGTCAGCGGGAATGAGAAATTTATAGTCTCTCCCGAGTAGTGCACTACTCGAAAGTTAGACTCTTCAGCGTCATATCGGCTGGAATAATGTTGCCCATGGCAACTGGTGGCCACGCATGTAGGCCGAGTACCACTTTATGAAAATAAATCCATGGCGTGGTCAGGTGTACCCGAGAAAGATACCTGCATCCCCAATTTTAATGAAGACCAGCTTGTGATCCTTGTAAGGATATATCCTCGAGACCTGGTGGATAAAACAGATACCCAAACATATATGTTTAGCAATAAGGCTCTCATGAAGCATATCTGTTTACCTCATCGGCTCCTGTTGGTAGCACCAGCGCTATAATTTCAACTCAGCCTGCGGGCGGCCCACATGGAGCATGCTACTGTAGGAACTCATATCTTGGTGGCTGCTACCAAATAAGCCGGCCTGAGCCGACCTATCCAGCAAAGCTCTATAGAAGTATCATCCATCGCATGTCAGGATGAGTTTTTTGGTGTTGGTAACCGCAATCAGCCAGAGAAATCCTTATTCGCAAGCCTTTCCGACTTACGTTCTAGAAGCAAACTGGTTGCCACATAAGCCTGAGTGGGTATAACGCAGGATCTGCTTGCCCTCCTCAGGTGTGACGCAGTGCATGAGAACTCCGGATGCACTTTGACGATGTAAGTCTTCTCTGACTTGGGTAAAGCCGAACAAGATACCCGAACCTTGCATTAGCAGAGGGTTCGGCTGGCGACCCTCATGGGGCGTACCCTATCCAACAGAGTTATAGCCAAGCTAGGCACCCGAACCTTGCATTAGCATAGGATTCGGCTAGCGACCCTCATGGGGCGTACCCAACCTGACAGAGCCGTGACCAAATAAGGTACCCAAACCTAGCATTAGCGTAGGATTCGGCTAGCGACCCTCATGGGGCGTACCCTACTTAGCCGAGTAGTACACAGCCTCGACTGGCGCCGGAGGTCGATTATTAGCTCGCATGGAGCGTAGCCGGGGAAGACGACATCCCGACTGGTGCAAGTACTCGGTCAGTAGCCCTCATGGAGCATCCCGAGTGTATTTTGGCAGACTTGTCCAGCCCCCGAGCGTAGGAGATGGGCTCACAGCCCTGAGTTCCTGTTACGCATATCCGGAGCTGGGCCTGCAATATAAAGATATGGGATGAGTAGCATCTGATGATGAAAATAATCACCCGAGTAAAATATATTTTACAATATATGTAAATACGAGTTCTTCCTCTTTTTGATATTAATTTCCCCAAGTAGTTGACCCCTTACGTTTAAACACTCTGCCCGACTAATCATAGCCCCCTAGCGTCGGGAGTTGGCTCATGGCTCTTTCCCAGACACGCGTTTTGGGTGACTTGAGTTCGTCTTTCATGGAGCAAAGTTTCACGGATCAGGATTTATGCTACTCGAGTACTTTTGCAATCATTTAAGAGCAAAAACAGGGAAGAGTGCAGCTTGTGCACCTATTAGGTGTAAGCGGCTGCGGCATTGGTAAAGTCGAGTGAAGAAATATTTATCAGGAAGCGACTTAGCTGTTCGGTATTTCGGAGTGGGGATGCCATCCTTGTGTTTGAGCTTGTGAACCCCCGAGCATGTCACTTGTTGTTCTGATAATCTTCAGTTGTTGAAAGTCGAAGACGATTGTGACCGACTGCCACAATGAAGCCGTCTGACTTGCGTTTGCGATTCCCGGCTTTAGTCGGGACCGCGTCATTGGTGCCCTCCCGCTTCTTCTGTCAGGATGCCTTTTTATCTTCAAGGGCCTCAGCAACAGCATGGGCTGAGTCGGCATATTTGTTTGCCATGTTGAATAGAGCTTTGACAGAGTTGGGAGGCTTCCGAGTGAATTTGTCGATGAACGAGGTGTTTTGACTCCTTTTCGAAAGGCGGCGATGACGACCTCATCCTTGATGTTTGGGATCGAATTTTTCTTCTCAGAGAACCTCTTGATGAAGTCACGAAGAGACTCGTTCTTCCTTTGATGCAACTGATATAAGTCATGCTCGGAAGATGGCCTCTCGTATGTTCCCTGGAAGTTGGCGATGAAGCGTTCCCGGAGTTTTCCCCAGGAGCCGATTGATTGCTTGGGAAGTCCTGTTAGCCATGTCCTCGCCGAGTCGGCTAAAGCGACTGGGAGGTAGTTAGCCATGACTTTCTGATTTCCCCCAGCTGCTCGAATCGCCAGAGTGTAGACCGTGAGCCAGGACTCGGGATTGGTCTTGCCATCGTATTTGTTGATGCCTGTAGGCTTGAAACTCGACGGCCAGTCGACCTGTTGTAGCTCCTGAGTGAAGGCTGGTATGCCTTCGTCTTCATAAGGACTCCGACCCCGACTACAGCGGCGAAACCGCTCGTGGTGGAGGCCGAAATGCTCGTTCTCGTCTTCCAGTTGGCGTTGCTCGTCTTCTTCTTGTTCGCGGCGCCGAGCATTGGTGTCCTGCCGAAGATCACGCCATAGTTGGCCTCGGAGATCCCGGTTGTCCCGACGGTCACTTCGACGTTGCCGGTTGTTGTTTGGGTTGCCGAGTGACATTTGGCGTGACTCCGTGTGCAGCCGACTAGAGCCGGCTGCTCGGCGTCGCTTTGAGGTAGACGAGACTGCCACTGGGGATGCCGACCGGTTGGTCGGTATGAGGGTATCACCCGACTGTTGGTGCTGCTGACATGCAGCAGCGGTAAGCAGGGCTTTTATCCTTGCGATCGTCGGGGTGGCCTGGTGCTCAGGCCCAAGCTGGACCGTGCCTAGTAGGGTTGCGGCGGCCACGACGTTCTGTTGTGGCGTGACGATGACGTCGTGGTCGCCGACTTTTGTTTGGAGGGTTTGTTGCTGAGCGGTTCGCCCAGCCCTGCGTAGGCCGTCGTTGCGAGCTTGCAGGCGTCTTGCTTCTTCCTCCTGTTGTTCTCGCAGTCGGCAGGCTTCCTCCTCTTGCTGCTCGCATAGTCGGCGTGATTCCTGAGTAGGAGTAGAGCCTTTGGATGCCATGAAGATTTCTCGTGGCGGGGAGAAGCTTGCCAAACTGTTGTCCGACTTGGGGTCGGAATCCGACTGAGAGTCGTAGTCCGACTGAGAGTCGTAGTCGGAGTAGTTGATGGGGTTGATTATAACTCCAACCTCCCTAGATCCGATCTCGAGCGGCTCTGGGCCGTATCCGAGTCGAACTCCAGAGGATCGGGTTTGCCGCGTTGGATGTAGATTGTAGATATCCGCGGCGTCGCCGAGTCCGAACGGGAAATTGACGATCTCTTCCTTTTTTGGCCCGATCTCAGCCGGCTCAAAACCGAGTCCGAGTCGAACACCGAAAGAAAGAGTTGTCCCTGGACTTGGGCGTATGGGAGATCGTCGCAGCATGTCGTGAAAGATCGCCGCAGCATCGTGTAGGCCGACTGGCGCGGAGTCGGCTGGTTCCCCGGCAGATCGGATCGAGTCCGAGTCGGCCAAGGTGAGATTGCCGATCTGGTTGGCGACGAAGTCGAGGCTTCCGAATGCGATTGTATCTCTGGGGGAGAGTTTGCCGCCGTCGACTTCGGTTGCTGGATCCATCGAGCTTGTAGATGTAGATCGCGCCGAGGCCCCTACCTGGCGCGCCAACTGTCGATGTTTTACACCGGCAATAAATATATGGGGCTAGTCGGCGGATGTAAACTCGGTGGATTGCAAAGGAACACAGAGGGATTTTATACTGGTTCAGGCCCTCAATGTGAGGTAATACCCTATGTCCAGTTTGTATGTATTCCTTTGAGGATATACGGTGGTAGTTCTGATGAACTTGTGTGCACCTGCCCTCATGGGGCGCCCTGCCTCCCCTTATATACTGGGGGACAGGGTCACAAGGTAGGAGTCCCCATCGGATTACAACTAGGAGATCTCCCCTTAGAGATATAACGCACCCGACTAGGACTGTATATTCCTTTCTATACAAGGCGAAGTCTGCCGAATCTAGCTATATCTCTAATTACAAGGCTAGGCCCATCCTCTATCCGAGTGGCCCATATGCTTGTCATGAGGTACCCGGGGCCCATGGCACCCACAGAACTCATGGAGGGTAAGCTCCCTCATTGTGTTCGCTTGGAGCTGCCAGGCAAACTATACCTCCTACCAGCTATGGAGGTTGAGATCGGCGGACGCACCCACGATCACGCCTGCCAGGAGGCAGCTTTCCGTCTGATCGGAGAGCTATGCCGGAGGCACCACTCTACCCTCCACACCACTGCCTACCGCTACCTCCCCTGCCGGGCCCACTATCAGGTCTACAGTACCTTCCAGCAGGCTGACGACGAGAACGACACAACAATCATCCACATGAGGTGGGCGATGTGGGCCATAGACTACATGCACGCCAACTAGGTGTGTGCGACTCACGACAAGGAGGATGCCAATAGGATGACCATCATTAGTCTCTAGAACAAGATCGACTGCCTGTAGAAGGAGGTTGTGGAGTTGAAGGGATAGCCACCATCCGGTGGGGCTAGGATCCGTCTGACCTTGAGGAAGAGGACCCTTCCTCCGGTGCGTATTCAGTTGGCCCCTAGGAACGGGCCACAAGCACCGCTAGCTCCTACACCACCACCGGCCCTAGCACCAGCTCCAGCTCCAGCACTCGCGCCATCACCAACCGGTGGCATGATCAGTGCGTTGTCGAGTGATGACAGCTCTCAAGGAGGTACTAGCATCCACGGGGGCTTCACCTCCACCGATGACAACAGCTCCCTCAGTGGATCCCACACCCGCAGTGAGGCCAGTTCGTCGGCTCACGGTAGTGAGGACTACGTGAGCGGATCCAGGGCCCACACCGATGACAAGGTGGGCGATGAGCAGGAGCCGGAGTACAACTGGGATGACCATAGGAGCCGTTCAGAGCACTAGACGTGCCATCCTTAGCTTTATCATTTTTTTAGTTTGATTTCATGTTTAGTTGTAATGTTAGGATGTTTGCTTGGGGTTAGTTGGTGGTTCATACCATCTGTTGTGGTATGGTCGCCTCAACTAGGAGTTGGATTGCTTTTGTTATGTTTCCAAACTATGTACTTCAATTAAGTTAATTCAGTCACCTAATTATCACTCCTATTTCTGAGCCACCTGTTTTCCTCCTTTCCTTCCAATTCCACCCCCCTTCAGATGATGAACACCAGCAATGGTAACCGCGCTGCCAGCGATGCCAGTGCAACGAATCAACAAGATGGAGCGCCACAGAACAACAGGGCTCCCCAACACATGCCACCTCCTTTACCTGAGAACCCAACACTCGCCCAAGTTTGGGCCAACCAGAACCAGATGATGGCGATCATGATGTAGCAGATGCAGCAAAACAACTTGCAGCAGCAGCAGCAACCTCACATCCCGGCCTTCGCTCCTCAATCTAAGCTGCTTGAATTGTTGAGGGTCAGGCCGCCTACTTTCTCTAGCACTAACAATCCCATGGACGCCAACAATTGGCTGTTGGCAATCGAGAAGAAGCTCAACCTCCTTTAATGCACTGACCAGGAAAAGGTCGCCTTCGCCACGCACCAGCTCTAGGGTCCCGCCTCACCTTGGTGGGACAACTTCCTCATGACCCGCACCACCACAACGAAGGTCACTTGGGCTGAATTCTGCCACAACTTTCGGAAGTCTCAGATTTCGGCCGGTATTGTGGCACAAAAGGACAGGGAATTTCGAGATTTAGTGCAGGGAAGCAAGACAGTCACGGAGTACTTCCATGACTTCAACCGCTTGGTGCGCTATGTGCTAGAGGACGTCCGCACTGATGCGGAGAGATAGGAGAAGTTCCTAGAGGGACCTGATGACGAGCTGACCAACAAGCTTCTCTCCAGTGACTATCCTAACTTCGAGAAGTTGGTGGACAAGGCGATCCGCTAGGAAAATCAGCGCAACAAGATAGACCGCAAGTGGAAGGTGGCCTAGTTCCGAGCCCACCAGGGGCAGCACCAGAGGCCAAGGGTGATGCTGGGGCATCAGGGTGGACCTTCCACCATGATCGTCCACCAGCAGCGTCCATTTCAACCAGGGCACTTTGGAGGTAGCAGCAACAACAGTAGGTAGCACAATCGTCACCCCGCTCCGCGCCCACCAATGGTACCAACACAGCAAGGCCAGCCATGGAAGAACAGCGGGGGCAAGACTCTCATCTGTTTCAACTGCAACGAGCCGGGCCACTTCGCTGGCAAGTGCCCGAAACCAAGGCCTGTAGCTCCCCAGAACCCCAACGCCAACCAGCAGGTGACAAAGGGATGTGTTAACCACGTCTCCGCAGAAGAGGTGCAGGCTGCACCAGAAGTGGTGTTGGGTACGTTTCTCATGAACTCAATACCTGCAACAGTACTTTTTGATTCTGGTGCTACGCATTCATTCATATCCAAGAAATTTGTGGAGACACATGGGATAAAAGTAGTAGAACTTAAGATCCCCATGCAGATTCACACCCCTGGGAACCGCATGACCACAGCTCACTATAGCCCTTCAGTGAGCCTAGACATCCAAGGATCACCCTTTCTAGCCAATCTCATCCTCCTAGAATCCAAAGACCTAGGTGTCATCCTAGGGATGGATTGGTTGACCCAACACAAAGATGTGATCAACTACGCTGACCGCACCGTTACAGTAACCAGTTCGAAAGGAAAGACAGTTACCTTCAAGTCGCCGGTGCCATAGAGGCAGGAAGCAAGCTTAAATCTAGTCACAGCAGAGCAACAATCTGAAAGTGGAAAGAAGCCAGATCGAAAAAATAGAGGAAATCCCGATAGTGAGGGAGTACCCGGATGTGTTCCCGGAAGATCTGCCGGGGATGCCACCAGAAAGGGAAATCGAGTTCAGAATTGATTTGGCACCAGGAACAACGCCTATTCACAAAAGGCCATACATAATGGCACCAAACGAGATGGCCAAAGTCAAGAAGCAAGTCGACGACCTGCTACAGAAGGTTTACATCCGACCAAGCACGTCGCCTTGGGGTGCATCGGTCATCTTGGTGGAGAAGAAAGACAAAACAAAGCGGATGTGCATGGAGTATCATGCACTAAACGACGTCACAATCAAGAACAAGTATCCCTTGCTAAGGATTGACGATCTCTTCGATCAATTGGAGGGTGCCACCATCTTCTCCAAGATAGTCCTGCGATCAGGCTATCACCAGCTGAGGATCCGAGAAGAGGATATTCCAAAGATAGCTTTCACCACTCGGTATGGGCTGTACGAGTGCACTGTTATGTCCTTCGGATTGACAAATAAACCGGCTTTCTTTATGAATCTGATGAACAAGGTGTTCATGGAGTTTCTGGACAAGTTCGTGGTAGTTTTCATTGATGACATCCTTATCTACTCGAAATCAGCAGAAGAACACGAGCAACATCTCCGGCTGGTTCTCGAGAAGCTGAGAGAGCACCAGTTGTATGCCAAGTTTAGCAAGTGCGACTTCTGGTTGAAAGAAGTATAGTTCCTCGGGCACATTATCACTGCCCAGGGAGTTGTTGTGGATCCAACGAACGTAGAGTCCGTTACCAATTGGAAACCACTCAAGACAGTGACACAAGTGCGAAGCTTTCTCGGACTCGCGGGCTATTACCACCAGTTCATTGAAAACTTCTCAAAGATTGCAAGACCCATGACTCAATTGTTGAAGAAAAACATAAAGTTTGTTTGGACAGTCGAGTGCAACCGCGGCTTTGAAGAACTCAAAAGGAAGTTAGTATCGGCACCAGTCCTGATCTTGCCAAATCCCAAGAAAGACATCCAGGAATACTGCCAAGGGTTAGGATGCATGCTAATGCAAGAAGGCAGAGTTGTAGCCTGCGTCACGCCAGTTGCGCCCCCATGAGGGCAACTACCCAACACATGACCTGGAATTGGCTGCAGTGGTTTATGCTTTGAAGATTTGGCGACATTACCTCATCGGTAACCGTAGTGAGATCTACACGGACCACAAGAGTCTCAAATACATATTTACCCAGCCTGACCTGAACCTCCATCAAAGAAGGTGGCTAGAGTTGATTAAAGATTATGATGTGGGAATACACTACCACCCAGGAAAAGCCAACGTCATGGCAGACGCCCTGAGCAGGAAAAGTTACTGCAACACTGCTCGAGCAGAGACATTGTGCAAGGAAGTGCAGCATGAGCTCGAACGTCTGAATCTGGGCATCGTTGACCCTGGATTTGTGGCAGCCCTAGAGGCCCAGCCCACACTCCTCGACCAGGTTCGTGTGGAACAAGCGAATGATCCAGAGATTAAAAAACTCAAGAAGAATATGAGAGTTGGAAAAGCCCAAGGATTCACGAAAGATGAAAACGGGACAGTCTAGATGGGAGAATGGTTGTGCGTCCCAGAAAACAAGGAACTCAAAAACTTAATACTCCAGGAAGCCCATGAGACGCAATACTCCATTCATCCCGAAAGCATTAAAATATACCAAGACCTCAAGACAAAGTTTTGGTGGGCCAGCATGAGAAAAGAAATCGCGGAATTTGTGGCACTTTGTGATGTGTGTCAGCGAGTCAAAGTAGAACACCAACGGCCTGTAGGACTTTTACAACCGCTCAGAGTCCTAGAGTGGAAGTGGGAAGAGATCGGGATAGACTTCATCACTAGTTTGCCCCGCACATCTTCAGGATGCGACTCGATCTGGATGATCGTGGAGCGGCTCACCAAGTTCGCCCATTTTATCCCAGTGCATACAACATACTCGGGCAAGTGGTTGGCAAAACTCTACATGGCCCGCATAATGTGCTTACATGGAGTACCCAAGAGGATTGTATCTGACCGTGGTAGCCAGTTCACTTCCAAGTTCTAGCAGAAGCTGCAAGCAGAACTGGAAACTCGACTGAACTTCAGCACGGCTTACCATCCACAAATAGACGGACAGACTGAAAGAGTCAATCAGATATTAGAGGATATGCTAAGGGCTTGTGCGTTGAATTTCAGTGGGACTTGGGATAGGAACCTGCCCTACGTGGAGTTCTCGTATAACAATAGCTACCAAGCCAGTCTGCAGATGGCCCCATTCGAAGCTCTGTATGGCAGGAAGTGTCGTACGCCCCTCTTCTGGGATCAAACAGGTGAACGCCAGGTATTCGGGACCGATGCACTCAAAGAGGAGGAAGAGAAAGTGGCCATTATCCGGGAACGATTAAAGACAGCTTAGTTAAGACAGAAGAGTTATGCCGACAACCGTCACAGAGATCTGAGTTTCGAGGAAGCAGAGTATGTGTACCTTCGCGTCACACCACTCCGCGGGGTACACAGGTTCCAAACCAAAGAGAAGTTAGCCCCGTGTTTCGTGGGACCCTACCAAGTGCTAGCTCGTAAAGGTGAAGTTGCATACTAGTTGGATCTTCTAGCATCAATGGCAAGTATACATGATGTGTTCCACGTGTCACAACTAAAGAAATGCCTAAGGGTACTAGCAAAACAGGCTGATCTGGAATAGATTGAGATCTAGGAAGACCTCACCTATATGGAAAGGCCGATTCAGATTTTGGATATCAGTGAAAGGAACACCCGAAGCCGGGTGATCAAGTTCTGCAAGGTACAGTGAAGTCATCATTCAGAGAAAGAAACCACATGGGAACGAGAGGATGAATTGAAGTCCGCCCATCCGCACCTTTTCTCAGCACTTTTGAATCTCTAGGACGAGATTCCGTTTAAGGGAGGTAGGTTTGTCACACCTTGAATTTTTTTCCTTTAAAAAGAGCCACACAAAATATATTAAAGAAAAAGCCCCAAAGAAATTATTTTAAAAGGCCAAGGGAATTAATTAAATAAGTAAAATGTAAAATAATAAATTATCTGTGGGCACCCCGGAAATGCATTATGGAGAGTAATTACTATGACAACGCGAAATATCTAGATGGATGGGATCTCGAATAAAAACCAAATGAGTACAGTAACCGTCCATCCTCATCGCAACCTTGCCATAATATTTACCCATTCATAATACAAATCCAAAGCGCTAAATTCAGAAATAAAGAGATATTTGGAGAGTTGATTCACCAGTCCGAAACGGCGAAGTGCGCCTGTCAAACCACACGAAGGTGCCAACCAAACATGATACACACTTCTTGGGACATGGTCTACGGTTGAATCAACATCCATGCATCTCATCATTTCTAAATTCTTACTAATGTGTGACTAGCCCAGGAAAGTTCTAGTCCCACACGTTCATCTTAGCAAGTAATATCCAATAAAGAGGGTATTTAGCTAATTAAACAAAAAGTACATATACAGATACATATTAACTAATGTTTACATAGGCCTCGGGGGCCAAATAGTAAGTCTATCGGAATCATGACTACCCAGAAAACCCTCAAGCAACCGACTAAGGGTAAACCCTTAGATAGGACCATCCTGATCAACCTGTTCACCCACACATTCATCATACAAATCTTCATCTTCACCTGTGCGTGGATCTATAGGAGCATTCACAAAAAATAAAATATAACTCAGTACGCAAGGTACTAGCAAGGCCACAATCAAACCTAACTATACATGTGAGCTGTAATCAAGGTAAAGGCTGTATGAAGAGGCTCAGTTTTATTGCATAAAGCCAATTTTATTTTGCAACAATTTAAAAGAGGGATTTATAAATCAAATTGCATCCTAGGCTAGCAGAATAATATCATGGCATCATTTTGCATAGATAACTACTTCACCGCCCTCCTTGGCAGCAAGACTATAATACAACTTAATAATCCCACTCCATTTCATCAGCATTTCATCAATCACCAAGTATAGATTAGTATAAATCTTCACCCAACCATCCCATTCCATAAAGCATTTTAAAAACAGAAACCTATACTCAATAGACACAACCATGCCGCTCATGACCGTGAGCACGGCTAACCGATTAGTTTTGACTCTGCAGAGTTTGTACAACTTTACCCACATGATATGATCGCTCTAGTTTGTCCGGTACCCGTCGGTACCACCACACTCTACACATTGAATGTGGTCTAGAGGTCACAACACAACTTTTACATCACCTAACATTTAGCCTTGCACCAGCACGAGGTGTGTTACTCCACATCGGGGTGCTACCCCGATGCCATGGGTGGCGGGCCCACGCCTTAACCCAGCGCCGTGGCGGCACCTTACCCGGCTCCCCACGAGGCACACAACATTGTATTGGATAAACTTAGACGCCTATTCCGTTACGGGATATAGGTAGCTCCTCTGAACAGCCCTACGGTCCGTTGTAGGCACTGCCCATACTACTCTGCCTACCAGAATGCAAGGCTAAACATTAAGCAACTTAATCCACTATGCCTATCCCATACTAGCACATGTGGTTGTACCGTTTAACATGAGAAATGACACTGAGTTCGGTCCTTAAGCAACCCAGGCAAACACTCCCCCTATCAATACACAACTATCACATATGTGTACCACTTGCTTGCCCAAGTTTTAAAATGGTTTTTCTTCAGTTTTAGTTCACAGATATCATAAATATTCATCTCTGATCAGAAGTAAATAAATTCCCATTTCAAACGTAATTAGATGGCCATGATTTATTCTATAAGTAACTAGGCATGTCTAAGCACATATATAAGTATATACCTTATAGTAAGCACTTAACAAGTACTTCCACCCATCCTAGTGTTACAAGCAGTAGGTTATCAATATTTCAAGGTGAATTATGCAGAAAAAGGGATTAACTACCATTGCCCACAATCTATATAATATACATAGCAAAATAACGATGCAAGTTAAAATAAAATCATTGATAATCCCAAAATTTAGGAGCAATATGTTCAAAGGTAGTGGGATTCTTGCCTTGGTTCAGGTCTGCTTCAGGTTTCTCAATGAATTCTACCTCCTCAAACTCCAAAGGCTCTTCTTCTAAATTTTTAAATTTTAAAGTTAAAGCAAAGTCAATAATTAATGCAAAAATGCAAAATGCTCTAATATGCATGAGATTTATACCTTAGGTTGCTACTATTATAAAGTGAATTTAGGTGAAGGAATTTCTATTTATCATTTACGGTTTGGGAGTTATGAATTTTACAACCAATGAATTGTACTATAGCAATTATTTTACTACATAAAATTTAGTGGTATTTTTCTGTACTGAAGGCACCATGTTTTAGTTCACAACATTAAAAAGCATAATTTTGTGAATCTACTGAAATTTGGTTCATCCCAAATAGAGCTAAAATGAATTTACTATGAATTTTACAGGTTATCCTATTTTTCAGTTGAAAAATTAACACTTTAGTTATTTTTCTTTATATTTTCAGATTTTAAATGGAGGGGGTCCATTGGTCAGTGAGAGCAAACTTTGCAAAAGAGTCCTCGGGATTTCCAGAAATGGAACCCACGGTCCTCGGCCACGTGTGAGGTGATTTTTCTTAAAGAGTCCTTCGGCTTCTCGTGATTTACGGATGGGTCATCGGGTCCACATATCACAAAGTTTGCATTTTGTAAATAACCTCAAATCTTTTAATTCCTTCGCAAATTAGTCCTCGTGCTCTAACTTCTCTACTGCCGAGCGGGTCCCACATGTCGGCGAGGCAGAGCAGGGGAGAGCGAGGCAGAGCGGAGGCGGCGAGCTTCTCGGCGGCGGTGACGGCGAACGGTGGCTCGGCTCGGGTTGCGGCCAACAGAAGAAAGACAGAGGAGACCAAGGCGAAGCTGTCGGTGGTGGTCTCATTGCCGACGGTGGCTGGAGCTAGGCATGGTGGCCCCGCAAGCGGCGAGGCTCTTCGGGCCGCTGAGGGAACATGAGCTACGATCAGGTTCTGGCCTAACCAGTGCATGCATGTGTGTCTAAAGTTCCAGAGATACTCACTGAAATTTTTGGGTCACTCGGCAGAGCTGGAACGGCGGCGAGTGTGTCAGAAGAGATCTCACGGCGGCGGAGTGCTCCTGGTGATCGTCGACAGCTGGATCTGGGCCAAGGTCCAGGGAAGAGAAGTAGGCGTCAGCTTAGTGAGGTCCTGGGGTTGCTACAGATGCGAGGTATCGGAGCATGGCTCACCAGAGGAGGAGAAATCGACGGCAGCGGTAGTTTGCCAGAGAGGGAGAAGATGACCTCGATCTCGAGCTTCATTGCACCATCTCCCGATTCCTTCTGCCAGTTGTCTTCTGGAAGTGAGGTGACGACGTTGGTGAGCTAGCTCGGTCTGCGGTGTACCAGATCGGCTGGAATGGCGACGGCGCTGTAGGGCAGAGAGCAAGGCACGGTGACTTCGACAAGCGATCTTGGGGATGCCGAGTACAAAAATGGAAAGATTAGAGGGTGGTGATCATGTTCCTAGAGTCGAAGAAGGATGGAGCTCACCGGAGAGGACTCGCGCTCGGTCGAACACTGTCGGCAGTAGGGAAGATGAGCTCGCCGCCAGTGGTCCTTGGGTTCTTCTTCGGATTTCTCGGTGGGAATGTGGTGAGGAAGGAGAGGAGAGGTAGCTGGCGCGGTTTTAGACGAAATGGTCGAGGTTTCCAAGAGTTGAGTTCATCTATGTGTCTCTGTGTGCTGTGAGGGAGAAGGAGGAGGTGTTGCCGTGTTCTCTCATGCAATGCTGAGGTGCCCCAACTCTACAGTGACTATGGTGGGTCCCACATGTAAGAGAATATTGTGCTACACATTTTTGGCTAGAGTTACTCCATGACTAGTGGGCCTTTGTGGTTAATTCCTAGGGAAACAGGAGGAGTATGGGTAGGATTAGGTGGAACACACTGTCTCAAGATTTGTAGAGGCTTACAGGTGGGCCAGGGTCTTGTGGGGTCCACATGGCAGTGACAAAAGAGAGGAGTTGGAGGTTACTTTGATCTAGCTGTTTGACTAATCTACATTATGGGTAAAATCATGGGAAAATTACTGTGGGCAGTAGGTGGTATTGGCTAGCTCTGTGCCAAATTTCAAAGTTGTGGGACTTGTAGATTTCTCCAGAGAAAATGGCAAAGTTTGGCCAAATTTCAGTTTCTGCTGTGCACTAGTCTGAGTCAGTGAGCTTGGGCCTATTATTTTATGTACAAGCTTTGTGAAAGAAGCTTTGAAATATTTACTGTAAATAGTTCACGACATGACCCAATTTCTGGCAAATTTGGTAAGAAGGTGAGTGGTGAATTTATTTTAGAAAAAGTATCAAATTGGTTGTCTGCAAGGGGAAAAGTTCTCTGTTTTGCTGAAGCAAAAATATTTGTTTGAGACACTTATTCAATTGATAAAATTTGGTAAAAATTACTGGAGATGGAGGAGGATGTGATTAACCTGCTGACCAAATTTCATAGCTAGAGGTGATCTGGTTTATCTTTGGTGAATTTGCAAAGTAAGGATAGTGACCCAGTTTTTCCTGCAGTCTAAATTAATTCCCTAGACCTTTTCTCCTGTCATTTTATGTAGTTCCTTTGGGAGATAAAATAAACCAAAATATTCATGCATACGTTCCTAGTATGAAAATGCAAAAGCTCAATCAAAACATGGAAAAAGTTGTTATGCTAGCATAAGAGATGTATTTTCATTGCCTCCCGCTTTTCATACATCACTTTGATTTCTTTACAATTTGTTTTTGGTATATTACATTATCAGGGCTGGAAATATTTTTCCTATATTCTCCTTGCAAAAATACACTAATAGGAATTTTACTGGAATTTTTAGAGCACTGGAAGCATTTTTAATAAATCAAAATGAATTATCGGAATTAAAATCCTCTTGGAATCTCTTTTTCTTTTTTTTCCCTTTTCTCTTTTTCTTTCTTTTTCTTCCTGCCGGGACACCGGCCCAATCCTGTTCCTCGGCCTGCCGTGGCCCGCACCATGCGCGCCTCCCCGTGGACCCCACCTATCAGCCGCGGCCACACGCGCCTCTCCTCTCTCTCTGCCGCACGAGCCCCGCCTGTCAGCTCCAGCGCCCACGCCTCTCTTTTTTCCCGCGCCGCTGACAGTCGGGACCAGCTCGTCACCGCCCCCTCGCTCGCGTCTCCCCCCCCCCCCCGCCGACATGTGGGACCAGGGCCCACATGTCGGACCCGTCGTCAACCTCCAACCGAAACGGCCAGAGGAGATCCACTCACCCCCGCCGTGCTAAGGGGATCCGCAATGGATCTCCGGCCAAAACAGCTCGGCCCCATCTTGATCCATTGTGGTGCACGGGGGGTAGCCTGGCCAATATGGGGTGTTCTATTGGCAGGTGCAATCTCAGCGTGGTGTGGATGGTTAGAGAGAGGTTACGTGAATGGTCCTGTCATAGCCTCTCACGGGATGTCGTGGTGACATGCCGGCACACAGGAACGTGTATGGGGTTATGTCTTGTGGGTACAGTTGTACACCCCTGATCAGAGTAAATTTATTCGAATAGCCGTGCCCGCGGTCATGGGCATCTTGGTCAAGACTCACCGTGATTAATCTTACTAAAATAAATTGACTTCAAATTTGCTATAGTGATAAGATGGATGGTTGGGCCTGGTCAACGTGGTGTAACGTGGAACAGTGGAGGATTAATAATGTTCAATTAATCAACCTTTTTACTGTTTGTGAACTACTATTGTTTGCAATTGCTTTTACGCAAATAAACCCCTAGCCTATCTTTGTCTTCCGTGCATTGTGCATATTTGCGGATGTGACTTATTGAGTACTGCTGGTGGTACTTAGTCTTGCTCCCTTTTCCCTCTCAGTGGTAGAGTACCTATCTGACGAGGATCATCAGGAGGACTAGGTTGGATCCGCTGTCAAGACACCTGTGGATTGGAAGCCTTCGCTTGGCCAGCTATATATAGGCTTTATTTATATTTACTGCTGCATTTATGTAAGACAATTTTATTCTATTTGTAAGACGCACTCTGTATGGCAACTTGGTATTGTGTACCCTGGGTTTCCTGGACAGGGATTTAATACACAGGAATGTTCAGAATTCTAGTTATAAATTTCTAGGCGTTACATGTGTGTATGGTGGTAGTTGCACACTGATAGGGGGAGTGTTCGCCCGAGTCGATTAAGGACCGATTTATGTATCACTAACTAAGATTACAATGCAACCATATGTGTTAGTTATGGGGTAACCTTAACGTATTATGTTGCTTATTGCTTAATCTTACATTAGGAGGCCGTTATAGTGAGGACTAGTCGTGTGATGGTTCATAGGAGCTACCCATGTGCCCCTGTGGGAACGGTTGTTCGCCATATGCCTTGGGCGTCTGAGCATATCCAATATAACGGATGTTGCCTTGTGGAGGTGACGGTTGTGATCATTCTTACGGTGTAAGGATTAGGATGGGGCCCACCTTTCCTAGAAACATTGGTTCATAGCCAATATGGAGAAACACTCTCCGTACTCGTGCAAGGTTAATCATTGAGCAATGCAGTGGCTTCATCATAGGCTAACAAAATGGGTACCGCTTAGTATCACGTGACATGGTTGACATGATTGCTAGTATGTGTCATGTGGGTAAGGGGCACAAACTCTGCAGAGTCTAAACTAATCGATTAGCTGTACTCACGGTCATGAGCGACTTGGTGAAATGATGCAAGTATAGTATTGGTGTTTTTGCTAAATATGTGTGAACTTGGGATGGTGGTAGGGATGAAAACGGCTCAGAAACGGACGGAAACTACCTCTGCCATATTTGTTTTCATATTTTTTGGAATCAAAATCGGAAACGGAAACCCGGATATGGAAACGAAATTGGATATTATTGAATACAGATACGGAGTAAATACGAATCGAAACGAATACGGTCACGAATATTTATTGGTACATGAAAACTCCTCATATCGTGCTTCAAAAATCGACGAAGACATATAACTAGTTCTGTGGGCACCCCGGAAGTGCATTATGAAGAGTAACTATTACGGCAATGCGAACTATCTAGATGGATGGGGTCTCAAATAAAAACCAAAGAAGTACGGAAACCATCCATCCTCATCGCAGACTTGCCATAATCTTTACCCACTCACAATACAAATCCAAAATGCCGAGAAGTGTACAAAAGAGATAATCATAAGGATAGCTTGCCAGTCCTCCCCGTCATACGCCCGTCAAACCACTCGATGGTGGCGACCAAACACGATACGTACCCAGAGGACTCGAACCACAATAGCTATCCCCCAACCATCTCAATTATACACAACTCATACTCGTGTTCAGCTAGTCCCCAGGAAAGCGACTAGCCTCACACTTTCATCGCAAGCAATTGATAAACATCACGAGTACTCTAGAAATGGATAGACGGCAGCAGAGTTACAACTATTACATAGAGGGTTCACACCCTAATTCATCACAAAGTGACACAAAAGATTTGCAGCGGAATATAAACACAAAAGATAAGAACCAGTGGTGCCAAACCCATGCACAGGGCAACCAACTGGGGGTAGAGCTCAACTTCAACTACACATTATCCTCGCCACCCTCGGCGGGATAATAGTAGATCACACCATCATCGTCGTTATACTCACCTGAAAAGATGCAACGTGAGTACGAATGGTACTCCGCAAGACTTACACAATAATAATAGTACAAAGGAAGCATGTTGGTTTCTACATCAAGGAAGAAGGCTATATTGATTTGATTTTGCACAAAGCTGATTTTATTGAGCAAGTAATACTTGAAACTATAAGCATTTTGTGAAATAACTCAATCTGAAATTTTAAGACAGCAAGTATATGGTTCTGAAAATGGAACATAAATGAGCATAAATCATGCTTTAAGCATCATCCATGGGCCATCCTTGCCCAAACAATTGTGCTACACTAGCACACCATTTTTCATGACTAAAGCCAAGTCATAATTAACATTAAAAATCCCTTATATAAACCCATCCATCCATGACTATCCTAAGTCATGGTAACCACATAACCCAAAGTTGGATGCTAACATGACTAACTAACACATCAAGCGTTCGTCCTGTAACCGTGGACACGGCTATTCGAATAGTTCTTACTCTGATCAGAGGTGTACATCTTTACCTACACGATGTGATAGAAGCCAAACGGCTACACTCTAGTTTGATTCGTACCTGCCGGTACCCACACTCTACACATTGAGTGCGGACTAGAGGTCACAACAGAACCTTTTGCACGCTTAGCCCCAACCACCTAAACCACGTCTGGGCCCCCGACAACTTAGTCGTGCGTGTGTGATGACTAAGGCGGGCTTACCGTCGTGGGAGGCACCTCCGGCCACAGCCAGGCGCGCTCGAGGTCCTCCAACGGAAATCCCTCCTCACGACTGACGGACGGGCGTAGATGGCCACAGCCTCCCGTGCTACTGAGTTAAGCCGTCCCACTCCCGGCGTGTGGAAGTACGTAGGGTGCTTGAATAGACGTCAACATGTTCGGTCCTTAACGACCCAGACGGAGCTACGTGCATCGGGGAAACACCATCCCTTCATTGCCCTATCATCCGTCCAAGTCAAACATATTCTCAAATATTAATTAGAAGTTATTCTTGTCAGATTTTAACCCATCTATTCGCATTCAACTAATTTTGAACCGATAGCTCCATCTATCGGATTTTGCTAAGTCTAGAATAAGCATGGCTAAGCATTCGGTAAAATAAAAGTATCCCAAAGTCCTTAATCAGTGGTGACAATGTATAAACATGGCATCAATAAACAAGGAATGGAAATGCATACAATTAGGTAATATTAACTCTACCCATTTTCCCATTTTAAATAGACTGAAGCATGCATATAGATATTGTTTTCACAAACAAATCAATTTATTGAAAACATAGGTTCAATATGCTTAGACGCTTGCCTTGCTGCAGCGAGGGGTCACACTCAGGCTCTGGGTTAATCTCCACGTACTCCGTATTCTCAGAATCTATCGATAAGAAGCAATATGCCAAATAAGAAGCAATTAAACATGTCTAGTGCAACATGATCAATTAATTATGAGATAAATACAGTAGGTATGGTATGTCCTAACAAGATTTTAGGAGAAAAGAACCAAGTCATTTGCATCCCTGGATTGGGAGATACAAAAATGACAAGGTAGAAGGGCTGAAAACGGCAAAAAGCCGAAACTATAGGAGAACTCTAAGTGGAAAAATAAGTGCTTGCCTTCTCTGGTAGGATTTTATGAGTGTGAGCATTTTTATGTGGAAATAAATATCTTCCTGGTTCCGACAAAATTTGGTTTACTGAAATCCGATTTAAAATGATTTAGATATGAATTTTACAAGTTTAACAAAAAGAAAGGTTAAGAAAATTACTTAGGCCTATTTTGGGAGGTATTTTTATCAAATATAACTTTTCCACAGTAAATTTTACAATTTTCTGAGTTTAAACAGAAGTGGTTTCACATTTTTTAGCAAATAGGATGAATTTTTCTAAAAATTTATAAAGTTCAAGGCCATAAAAAGGTATACAAAAGATATTTCTATTTTTTAGAGAAAAATCTTACATAGAAGTTCTCACTTTTTATGTTACAAAATTGAAGAGCACATTTTTATGAATTCACAGAAATTTGGTTTACCTCAAAAAGGGGGTTATAATGGATTTTATATAAATATTTCAAGTTCTTAAGCACAAAAATGAGTTATTATTGTTTCTTATTATTTTATAGGATTTTTTTGTACAAAAGTGGTAATATTTATTAGACAGTATTAAAGTTCACAGATTTACAAAACTAACAAATTGGTTTCACTCAATACTGAGTTTAAAATGACCAAGATATGAATTTATAAAGGTAGGGCCTGAGCGCCATACAGACAGAACAGAGTCAGGCGCCTGGGACAAACAGAAACGGACCGTCCATTCCCAGAGTGGATGGTCTGGCGGTGTGAAACAGAGGAGGGGCGCGAGCAGATAGAGCCGGAGAGCTTCTCGGCGGCGGTGACAGCGAACGGCGGCTCGGCTGTAAGCCGGGCCCCAAAGAGAAAAGATAGAGGAGTTCACGGCGGAGCTAAGGGCGGTCTTCTTGACACCTCGGGTTACTGGAATCTCGCCGGCGGCGAGCTCCAGCGGAGGGTCTTTTCGGGCTGACGAGACAAAAGAGGCTACGGGCTCGGGCTGGTTAAACTGATGCATGCAGGCACTATCTTAGAGCTCTAGGAGTCTCACCAAGCGACGCGCGGGGTCCGGCAGAGTCGGCGCAGCAGCAGCGACGTCGAGGACGGCTGGTGGCGGCGGAAAGCTTCGGCTCCACGAGGTAGTTCACTTCAGTCGCCTGCGGCTAGGACACTCGGTGTCTACCAGGTTACAAACTTCCTGAGGACGGCTACGGTGCAAAGAATCGAAGTCGGGCTCACCACAGAGGACGAATCGGCGGTGGCAGCGGATTGACCGGAGAGGAAGGAGACGACGTCGACCTCCCGGTACACTGCGCTATATCCTGATTCCTTCGGCTAGGGGTCTTCTGGGGGCAGGGCGACGGTGTTGGCGCAAAGGCTCGGTCAGACTCGCTCCGAGGCGGCCAGAACGGCGAGATGACGCCGGCGGCGGCGCTGCAGAGCAGATGGCGAGGCACGGCGTCTTCGACCGGCAATCCTAGGGCAACCAAGTATGAAAATGGAACAATCAGAAGGTGCTCATCATGTTCTGGCTAAGGGAAGAGGATGGATTTCACCAGAGGAAACTCAGTTCCGGTCGAACACTCACGGCAGCGGAGGAGATGACTTCACCGCCGTGATCTTTGGGGATTTTGTCGGTTTTCTCGGTGGAGCGTGAAGAGGATGAGGAGGAGGGTTCTTCTGGCGAAGTTTGAGTCGAGATGGTCGAGGTTTCCCAGATCAGTGCTTATCTCAGTGTCCCTGTGAGCTGTGAGGGAGAAGGAGAAGGAGGCAGCGACACCTGTGCCATGCAGTGCTGAGCTGCTCCATCTCCACAGTGCCTCTGGTGGTCCCACATGTCAGGCAACAATGTTCTACCCATATTTAGCTAGATTTTACTCTATGACTTGTGGGTCCTTGGAGTTAATTCCTATGGAAAAGAGAGGGGTGTGGGTAGGAATGGGGTGAAACTCCTGTCCCAAGACTGGCAGAGGCTTACAGGTGGGCCAGGGTGTTTGTGGGTCCCACTGGTCAGTGAAAGATGAGAGGAGAAAACTCCAGAAACTAAGTCTTGCTAGCTGTCAAGCAGGCAGTCTTTACACACTACTGGTTTCACTAGATTAATGAGGAGCATAAATTGTGGGAAAATTAATGGAGGTAGAGGAAGATGTGTTTAACATGCTGACCAAATTTCATGGTTAGAAGTCTTCTGGTTTGCCTTTGGTGAAAATGCAAAGTAGGCACACTGATCCAGTTTTGCTGCAGTTTCACTTGTTTCTCCAGTGCCTTGAATCTTGTCATTTTATGTGTTTTTTTAGGAGATAAATTAATCCAAAATTCCTGATGATAAGGGTTTTCATGTTGGCAACAACACTTTGGCAAAAGGGCTCTGTCTAATTAGTCTTCATTTTCATGTGGTGAATTTTAGAAGTAAACTAATTTATTTCAGCTAGCTTCCTAGCTCTGCTGATTTGAGGGATTTCGTTGAAGTATTTATTGAAGTGATAAAATTATGTAAAATTTACAGGGGCTTACTCACATCACCTGACAGGTTTAGGAATTTTTGTAGGATTTTTAGATATATAGAACTTAGAAAGTGACAACTAGCACAAAGCAAAGGATTAGCTAGGGCTTAACACTAATTACCTTAATTTTAGATTTAGGGCTGTGACAGCTCTCCCCCCTAAAAAGAATCTCGTCCTCGAGATTGCAAGGTTGGAGAAGAGATAGGGGTAGGCATTGCGTAGATAGTCTTTCGCGTTCCCATGTGGCTTCATCCTCTGGAGTGTTACTCCACTGGACCTTGAAAAATTTTATGGCTTGTTTTTCGAGTGATACGGGGCTCAGCTTCATCAATATGCGAATCGGATGCTCCCGATAGGAAAGATCGGGGTTGAAGGTCTAGATCTTCTAAAACTTGGTTTCTTTCAGTGGGAATCCGTAAACATTGCTTTCAGTTGTGAGACATGGAATAACATTGTGGAAAGCTGAGAGTGACGAGGGGAGGTCCAGCTTGTAAGCAACAGCTCCTCGCTTTGGCAAGAATGCGGAAGGGACCGATATAGCGAGGTGCTAATTTTCCTTTCATTCCAAACCGATGGGTGGTTTTAAAATGGAGTGACACTTGAGATATTTTACGTGATCACCAACATTGAAGCTTAGTTCACGCGGCGACGATCGGCATAGCTCTTTTGCCGGGATTGAGCTGTTCGCAAGCGTTCGCGAATAGTTCGCACTTGTTCTTCAGCTTGCACAATCCAAATCTGGACCAAAGAATGGTCTTTCTCCGGACATCGGACAATTAAGAGGTGTTTCTACACTTCTTCCATACAAGGCTTCAAAAGAAGACATTTGAATGCTGGTTGATAAACTATGTTATAAGAGAAATTCTGGGCTCATGGAAGGCACCTTTTCCCAAAAATTTTTTTTTACCATAATCAAGAACACATGCCCTCAACATAATCTTCTAGAATTTGATTTAACTTTCATGTTTGGCTCCGGTTTGTGGATGATAAGCGGTACTAAAAGAGAGTTTAAGTACCCATGGCTCATTGAGGCTCTCGCCAAAATGAGAAGTGAATTGGAGGGCCCTATCAGAAACAATCCCTTCGTTTGGGCTCCATGGAGGCAAATGGATACGTGAGAGATACAGTTCCGCCATTTGCTCGTTTGAATCAGTAAACTTAATAGGAAGGAAAGTGGGCAGATTTGGGTGAGGCGATCAACAATTAACCTCAAATGCAATCATTTCCCCTTGGGTGATTTGGGGGTAAAACCACTATAAAATCCATACCAACTTCATGCCATTTCCATACGGGAATAGGAAGAGGTTGAAGTGTACCTGCTCGCGTCTTAAATTTCAGCTTTACCTTTTGGCAGTTATCACACTGCGGAGACATAACCGTGCGATTCCCGCTTCATTCGGGTCCACCAAAGTTTCCTGGGCGAAAGGTCTTGGTACATTTTTGTACTACCAGGATGGATAGAAAGGAGGTTGTGAAGCTTCATCAAAGAAATAAGTTGCTTTCAACTTCAGTTTCTAGGCACAACAAAATCGCTTCCCAAACAATAGACACCATTTCGTCTGTCTTCTGTGAAACAATTGGCCTTGCCTGTGAATTTTGGCGCGGAATTCGTGCCATGACCCTTATCATTCTTCTGGGCTTCTTTGATTTGTCCATAGAGGGTTGGTTTGACTTCAAGATCACAAGGAAACCAATGTCAACCATTTCCAAACCAAGCTTCTGAAATTCAGAACATAAAGTTCTCAATATTGGGGAGTTAGCGACAAGCAATTGCATTGGCGGTTTTGGCTCAATGCATCGGTCAACAACATTGGCCTTCCCCGGGTGATAGTGTAGGCCATGTCATAATCTTTGATGAGCTTAGCCATCGTTCTTGTCTAAGGTTCAGATCTTTGATTGGGTGAAGATAAACTTGAGGCTTTTATGATCGGTGTAGATTTCACACCGGTTGCCGATAGAAAATGCCGCCATATTTTGAGAGCATGACAACTGGCGGCTAAGCTCTAGGTCATGATTGGATATTCACTTTATGAGGTCTCAATTGACGTGAAGCATACGCTACAACTCGGCTTCTTGGCCATAGCACACAACCGAGTCCTTGACGAGAATGCCTCCAC
>RYFJ01001265.1:0-52488 GCA_003991445.1 Oryza meyeriana var. granulata | reverse complement strand
TGTGACGTAAGCTGTCTATAAAACCAAACTTGGAATTTTAGCCGTCTGCGTGCATTCCACTTTGTTCAATTGTTCTAGCCTTCTAAGGTGTTGAGCTCTCCAACTAATCTAGTGCATTTTTGTGATTCTGTGAGGAATTAGTGGGAAATTGGTGAATTTTGTTGGAGAAGGCTAGGAGGATTTGTGCACTTGGTGGAGGTCGCGGATTTGGCTTGCTTGGGGCTTATTTTCTTGGAGGGAAACCTCTAGCGGTTGCGCGTCTCCGCGAGCTTCCTCTTGTTGTGGATTTGTCCAGGGAAGTTTGTGAAGGTTAATCTTCGCTCTGGCAAGAAAAAGGAAAAGAGGTAATTCTTAGCGGAAACCAAGTTTGATCTTTGTGGTCACTTGGTGAAGGAAAGAGGTCAATTGACACCATCTTTGGAGCTCCTCACAGAGACGTGAGGATCTTTGTGATCCAAACTCGGGAAAAATCTTTGTGTCTCTGTTGTCTTTTCTCGTTATTGCCTCATTTTGTATATTAACTTGCTAGCATTTATCTCTTACTCCATTACTTGCACTTTACTTGATCTTTTCAAATTTATCCTTATACGAAGATATTGTAGAGCTGAACTCAGGTCGGAACTTCCGGTGTTCTAGGCGGAACCTCGACCAGCCTCTCGGCCAGCCGAGAGAGCCGGTCGGCCTCCTATCCATTTTGGTCGGAGTTCCTACAGTAATTTTAACCGCTGCTTTTGGAGAATTTTTCTAGGAACGCCTATTCACCCCCATCTAGGCGACATTCAACGGGCTTTCAGTGTCTTCACACTCAACTTGGCCGCAACGTGGAGGCATATGTCGATGACGTGGTAATCAAGACCAAAGTCAAGAAGGACCTCATTACCGACTTAGAAGAAACTTTTCAAAGCCTTTGAAGACTTCAAAAGTTCTCATATCACCACCCATGTTGGCATCACCAATGCCCCAGGAACCACTTATGTTGTATCTAGCAACAACCACTCAGGTAGTCAACACGGTGTTGGTAGTGGAGCGGCCAGAACCAGGCCATATACAAAAAGTTCAAAGGCCAGTTTATTTTGTCAACGAGGTCCTAGGCGAATCCAAGATGAGATATGCCCAAGTCCAGAAGCAGCTATATGGATTGCTTATAACTATCCAAAAGCTAGAGCACTATTTCCAGTTGCATCAAGTCACAATTGTCACATCGTATCCACTCGGGGACATCCTACATAATCGCGAAGCCACTGGTAGAATCGCTAAATGGGCGCTCGAGTTGATGGTGTTGACTGTCTTCCAACCACGACAGCATTTAAGTCCCAAGGTACTTGCCGATTTTGTGGCTGAATGGACCAAAATTCAGATGGCTACACCAGCGAGAAGCTTGAATACTGGACGATGTACTTCGACAATTCTCTGCGGATCGGCGGAGCAGGAGCTAGCGTCGTCCTGAAACGTCGCCCGCTGGGAAAAGCTCAAATATGTCCTTCAATACATTTTCCAGCGTCTCACAATGTCGCCAAGTACGAGGCACTTATCCACGGGCTCCATATCGCCATATCACTCGGTATCCGCCAACTGGTGGTTCACTTGGATTCTCAACTCGTGGTAAACAAGTTATGAAAGACTGGACGTGTCTGGACAACAACATGGCGGCATATTGTCAGGAAGTACAGAAGCTAGAGAATAAATTTGACGGGCAGGAAATTACACATGTATTGCGCAATACATTGAAGCGCAGACGAACTAGCCAACATGGGGATCCAAGCCAATACATGGGATCCACATCTACCAGCTCAGGAATTACAGACAATCCCAATATCTTGGCCCTTTGCAATTTGGGGCTTGACATGGTCGAGCCTTTCAAAAAGCGCCAAGACGGGTTCACACATTTGTTTGTCGTGTGGACAAGTTCACAAAGTGGATTGAGGCAAAACCCGTTGCTACCATCACAGCAGCCAGGGCAAAAGACTTCATCATGAGTATTATATGCTGATTTGGAGGTCCCAATCACATTATAACGGACAACGACACTTAGTTTACTAGTGGCATCTTTCAAGATATTCTGTGATGATTCGGCATCAAAATCTGTTATGCTTCTGTGGCACACCCATGGAGCAACAAGCAGGTCGAGCGTATAAATGGCATGGTCTTACAAGATATCAAGATTAGAGTATTTGACCGACTACAACCGTATGCAGGGCGGTGGGTGCAAGAGCTCCCATCTGTTCTTTGGTCTCTACGAACCACGGTCAGTTAGGCAACAGGGCAATCCACTTTCTTCCTAGTTTATGGTGCTAAGGCTATGTTACCAACCAAGTTCGAGTTCGGCTCTGCGTGAGTTCGGGCCCACTCAGAAGACAAGTCAAACGAAGACCGACTGGTCGAGTTAGATCAGTTGGAAGAAGCAAGAGACGTCGCAACTATCCAATCGATGAGATATCTTCAAGGCTTTACGTCGTTTATCATAGTCGTATGTTTGTGGCTGCGCCTTTTCGGTGGGAGATCTCGTTTTGAGATAAATACAGACCACCAAAGACAGGCACAAATTATCTCCTTTATGGGAGGGGCATCATTCATTATAACTGAGGATGACAAGTCAGGGTGCCACCGACTGAAGACTAGAGACGGCACCCTAATCAACAACTCATAGAACATAGAACAACTACATCTTTTCAATACCTGAGTATTGTAGTCCACTCATATATACATATATAGATAAAGTTTCTTACACTGACTCACTACACCAATTGTTTCAACCGAGTAGTGAGTTGGAGGCTACATGATGATAGCATGTCTTCCGTTATTACTGAAGTTTGAGTCTATTTTATCTAAGTCATGAAGTTTTATAATGATTATGCTAAGTTTTTGCCGAGTATAGTCCCATGGGACAAACGCCTTTTAAAGTTGATCTCAACTCACTCAGCATAAATTGGCTAGTTGGGTAAAACTAATGATGGCTAAGATAAAACATGTACACAGCAAGATATTACAACAAACAGCAAAAGTATTTACAATATATACACATTGTTTTGTTCTCCTTAGGCACCAACTACTTAAGAGTTTATGTTTACAGTAGCAGATCTTCGGCGATTGCCCGAGTGGTCGGCCTAACCCGGCTGATGAACTCCAAGCATTTCTCCAGGGCGGTGCCCTCAGCAAAGCCCTCGCTGACTACCTCAATATCTACTTGGGGGTAGAGAGACTTCGTCATGGCCAATGCTTGGGTGATACCCACGGTGGCGTGCTTAGTAGCATATTCTTTCAAGATGGTTGGAGCCTCTTCAAGACATTGAGCCACCTGGGAGGGAGAACTTGAGCTAGATCCGGCTAGGCCTAGCAGCATAATATCTAACAAAGTCTTCGCAAAATCTACTATGATATTCTGCGAATCCTTTATTACTTTGATCTCCTCAGCAAAGGCACAGAACTGAATCTGCGAATTGGCCTTGAAAGCTGCTCATACAGAAGAGAAGCATAAGCAAGTTTGGATATCTAGTCGAGCAGAGTACAAGAGCAGATATACAACTTACTTGCGTACTCGGTGTAGACCTTTGACTTCGCCTTCTCGAGTTCTTTTAGCTCCTTTTTTAGGCATTCAATTTCTAGGGATTGGTTATTCAAAGTTGTCTCAAGAACTACAGCCAAACAAGACTGAAGATTAAGAACACAGAGAAGGATGTCTGGAGCTACTTGGGCAGAAGGGAAATTTACCTCTAATGGTCCCTATCTTCTCCCAGTCCTCGTCCTGAAGCTTATTGACCGAGTCCTTCATCCAATCCTCCCTCTCCTTGCTGGTTCTTTCCAACTCATCCTTGGTCACCCGGAGCTGGTTAAGCTGAGCGAGCTGGAGCGAGTTGGGTCAGAACCTTACCCATCTTCTCAGATCGCTCAATGATTTTCTACACAAGTCGGATGATTATCAAACAAGGCATGTTACGATTGAAGAAGATACAAGATCAGCCAATCAGCTTGAAGTTGCAGACGCAGTTGGTCAAATAACGCACCTGGACACTCCTTGAAGCTTGAATGGCAGCCTCCATCAGCTTGACTTGTTCCCTCTGGGCAGCCTCCTCATTTAGTTCAAAAGTTTCTTCATTTCCCTCCAAGGTAACCCAGTAAAACACCTGGGGGAAATTTGGTGGAGGGGCTTCGAGTCTAGGGAGGTCATCATCTTCTGAGGACGAGGACAATGGAGGAGAGGGAGTCCTGGGCCTGGGGTCTTCAGGGGGCGCTGGCTCTGTGATGGACTCGGCCATTGGAGCTTCAATTGTGTTTGTGCTGTCCCAACTGGGCGAAGTCTGTGGCCCACCCGAGTGTGCTAACTCAGCTTGGGGGCTGGAGCATCACTTGGCTCGGGCTGAGGATCTGTTGGCCCGGCCTTAGTCGGGACGGTGACGGTGACGGGGGCTCGGTGGCGCTGTCCCTTTGGGATCAGCATCACTTGGCTTTCTGCAAGATCACACCACAATCAAGATATTGCAACGCATCTCAAGAATTTCTGAAGATTGAAGATTTCATACCTCTTGGAAGTCTTAAATCTCTACCCCTGTGTGCCAGGGGTGAAGGCAGTCGGCGAAGGGCCCGAAGGCCTGCTCGGCGGCACGGCAGCAAGAGGTGTGGAGCCCGGGCTAGTCGGTGCCACACTAGGTGTGGCTAGCTGGGCTAGGAGAGTAGTCAGCGGTGAGGTCCTAGGGTTGGTTGGTCCTGGGGCTATGCTGCTAGGGTCTTTGATCATAGGTTGGCCAGGTCCGTCATAGGTTGCTTCCTAGCCCTCTTGGGGTTAGGCTGGACCGCTGAGGGGCTGGCTGGCCACTTCCTAGACTCCCTAGCTTGCTGGCTAGGAGGATTCGACGAGAACTCAGTGAATTCCTGCAAGTATTATGCATAAGGGCAGACTCAATTGGACTGAGTTCATATCAACCATCACAGACAAATATCAAGACAGTCAGAGAATAAGGAATTACCATCGGCCGAGGCCTGCTTTGGCAGTAGGGCTTCGGAGCCCTCTTAGCGTCCAGGGTCTCGACTACTCCATTGACGAAGTAGCCGAGCAAGGTGCCAGTGACGATGTCCTTGTTGATGAAGTTGAAGCACTCCTGCATTGGATCTTTCTTCCCCTAGTACTCACAGCCGAGGTGAATCCTGGCCTTCAGGGTTGAATCCGATGATTCTGGAAGGCCCATGCCACCCATGGCCCGGTCAGCCCCTTGTCCTTCAGGGCTTTTATCTTCTCTAGCAGCAGCTTCACCTGGATCATGTTAGCTTGGGACAGAAGAGCCGTCCAGCTCTCCATAACCATGGAGGGATTTCCTATGAAGGGCAGCAAGGAGGGCTTGAGGTTCGAGCAGTAGAACCACTCCTGGTGCCACCCCTTTAGAGAGGTCTTTAGGGGAACATGGAGATAGGCCTTCTTCATCTCGTTACGGAGTTGAAGGCCTACTCCCCCTATCACCTGGGGTTTGGATTTGGAGGGCTGTGGCTTGACATGGAAGAGAAAACAAAAAAGATTGAAATGGGGATCAACCCCAAGAAAGGCTTCACAAAGGGCCACAAAAATGGAGATTTGGAGGATGGAATTGGGGTTGAGGTGGATGAGCTCGATTTTATAATAATAGGAGACCACAGAAAAAATCAGAAGCAGGAAGAGCAAATCCATGATTGAAGAAAGAAGCAAAAACCATGAGTTCATGGGTTCCTAGAGAGAGGATTGACTCACCAATGGCGGGGCACCATTTGATAAGTTCCTTGGGCTGGAGGCATTTCTTCCTCTTGAGGTGAGCAAGCTTCGACAAGCAAGTTGTCGATGTCAGCCATGACCCGGACGGCATGTTGGGGATCTCAAATGGAGCTCTCAGCATCTCCAGGATGTGGAACTAAGGGAGAGAGCTTCTAGAAGATGGGAATCAAAGCAGGGATGAAGATTTATGCGGATTTCTAGAGGTGAGGTCGAGCCAGTGGAAACCGTAGGCGGAGCGGTGAGCGCGAGGTTTCGGCGCGATTTCTGGAAGCTAAAGCGTTTGGTGATTTGGGGGAGAAAGGGAAATCTTTTCTCTCTCTCCCTGTGATTTATAGGACTACGCTGGGTGGCTGGTTTGGGCCAGCCTGCTCAGTAATGGGCCATAAGATATGAGTTCCTAAATAGTATGTCCTATTAGGCCAATGACTGTCTGTGTTAAAATCATAGTGCAGATGCTATTTTAAATGAACCGATTGAAATAATCAGATATGCTTCATGTTAAGCCTAATTGGTGGACACATGTGTTCAGATATCTGAATTATTTAATAGGTATTGAGGATATATCCTTACAAGGATCAATAGCTGATCTCCATTAAAATTGAGGATGCAAGTATCTCTCAAGTACACCTAATAATATATTGGGTCAAAATCCGTGAAGTTGTATTCGGCTTACATGCTTAGCCAAAATGCCATTGTGCAAAAATACTTCTAGCTGATATGATGCTGAAGAATCCAATTTCTGAATAGGTGCGCCTACTCGGTGCACACTATTCATCTTTTTCTATGAAGCCCTTCATAGCCTTGTTGCCAGCTAATATGAAGCGGGACTTGGAGAAAAGGTACTCGGACAATGGATACTCAGGAACAAGGCACTCGGGAAATTTTCACCAAGGAGGATGAGCACTCAGCATCAGCTCTGACTCAACTATGAAGGTCTCAGGGGCTACTATGGAGGCCATGGGCCCCAGGTACCTCATAGAAAGCATTGTGGCCACTCAGATAGAGGATGAGCCTAATCATGTAATTGGGGATATGATGGGACTCGGTACGTGTTACCTTGTATGACAAGGAAAGGGATATAGTCCTAGCCGGGTACGTTGTGTTCCTAGAAGGAAACCCCTTGGTCAAGTCCAACTATAATTCCTGCCATGTAATCTTACCTCCCCAGTATATAAAGGGAGGTAGGGAGCCCCCTAGGGCATACAGAATCTCATCAGAGAAACCTCAAAGGCAATACACAACAGTTGGAAATAGGGTATTACCTCATCTTGAGGGCTTGAACCAGCATAAACTCATTCCGTGTTCCTTTGCAATCCATCAAGTTTGGGTCTCACAAGTAGCCCCATATAATTATTGCCGATACAAAGCATCGACAGGCATCAACAACAAATGAAATTAAAATGAGAATAACCTCAGCATGATGCAATTTATCAAAGTTTTCGATGGTTCATAATTTATTAATCAAAAATTTCAAGGTGTAATAGACGGGATCAAGGTTTTATAGCCGTGAGGCAGTGCAATGCGATGAGGGAGAGTGGCGGTGCATGAAGCTCAGAGCTGCGGGAATGGTGGTGGCGTCGCGAGCGAGGCATGGAGCGGCTAGCAGGCTCGGTCCACAGGCGCGGCACACTGTGGGGATACCCGGTTTGAGTACGATATACCAAAACCACCCGCGATCGTCTAGGATTTTGATCACGCACAGATTGATACATAGAACTGCTTCGATTACAAAACACCAGGTTTTACAAAAAATATATTACATAAAGCATATTATGACATGTTTTAGGGGTTGATAGGCCAATTACAACACACCCCTAACCTACAAGCAAAAGATCCATACACAAAAACCAACAGACCACCACAAACACACCTGAGAGCAGGCCGACCTAAATCTAGACCTAAAACTCCTGGTGTAGATGTTTTACACCGGCAATATAACTATAGGGCTACTCGGCAAGGGGAAACTTGGTGGATTGCAGAGGAACGCAAAGATATTTTATACTGGTTCAGGCCCTCGATGTGAGGTAATACCCTATGTCCAGTTGTGGTGTTATTCCTCTGAGGAGTTATGTCGATCAATGATCTTCTGTGTTGTTCTCTGCCCTCAGGGGGCGCCCTGCCTCCCCTTATATATTGGGGGACAGGGGTACAAGATAGGAATCCTAGCCGGATACGGCCAAGAGATTTCCTTCTTAGAGATACATCTTACCTGGCTAAGATTGTATATTCCTTTCTGTACAACGCAAAACCTATCGGGTGCTATTATATCTCTAACTACAAGACTCGGCCCATCCTCTATCCGAGTGGCTCATATGCTTGTGATGAGGTACCCGGGGCCCATGGCCTCCATAGTAGCCCCTGAGACCTTCATAGTTGAGTCACAGCTGATGCCAAGTGCTCGTCCTCCACGGTGAAGATTGCCCGAGTGCATCGCTCCCGAGTACTCTTTGTTTGAGTGTTTCTTCTTCCCGAGTCCTGCTTCATGTCAGCTGGCAGCGAGGCTATGAAGGACTTCATATTAATGGATGAATAGTGTGTGCCAAATAGGCGCACCTATTAGGTGTAGCCCCTAACTTTGTGCTTAATTGTGAAGACAATTAAACATAAAGTCAAAGATCTTTAACCCTGTAGTCTTTCCCGAGTAAATTACTACTGGTATATAAGACTCTTCGGTATCATGTCAATCGGAATATGATTTATAGTCTTGCTGAGTAGCATGCCACTCATATATAGGACTCTTCAGCTTCATGTTAGCTGGAATAGGGGGTTTATAGTCTTTCCCGAGTGGCGTCCCACTCGAGAGTTAGACTCCTCAGCGTCATGTCAGCTAGAAAAGAATATTTATAGTCTCTCCCGAGTAGTGCACTACTCGGAAGTTAGACTCTTCAGCGTCATGTCGGCCGGAATAATGTTGCTCATGGCAACTGTTGGCCAATCATGTAGGCCGAGTACCACTGTATGAAAATAAATCCATCGCATGGTAAGGTGTACCCGAGAAAGATACCTGCATCCCCAATTTTAATGAAGACCAGCTTGTGATCCTTGTAAGGATATATCCTCGAGACCTGGTGGATAAAATAGATACCCAAACATATATGTTTAGTAATAAGGCTCTCATGAAGCATATATATTTACCTCATCGGTTCCTGTTGGTAACACTAGCACTGTGATTTTAACACAGCCCACGAGCGGCCTATTATGAGCGTGCTACAGTAGAAAATCATATCTTGGTGGCCCAGTGCCGACTATGTAGGCCCAAGCCCATTTAGTCGACATAGGCTCTATAAAAAATGGGGAGAGAGAAAAAGATTCCTCCGTCTTCCCCAAAGCGACCAATCGTTTCGTCTTCCGCCTCCGCACCCAAATTTCGCCTTTCGCTTTGCTAGGGTTTGCTGCTGCTCGCTGTTCCCCACTAGAACTCCGGCGATTCTGATCTTCTTTGTCTATTCCAAGCCACCAATCGCATTTCCCCTAAACTTCTCCGCCCTCGACCATGTCGAAAGCTCTGGATTATGCGGGTGCGTCAGAGAACGCCTGGCTGACTTCGGATTGTGGCGCGGTGAAGCTGAAGCTGCTGGAGAATCAATTGATGCTGCAAAGCCAGGAGGTGATTCATTGGCGGCCGGCTAAGGGTGAGTCGGTTCCAAATCCCCGATCTGGTGAAACTGTAGTATTTGCCTCTTTTTTCGACTGGGGTTTGTTCCTTCCCTCTTCTGCATTCTTCCACCGCATCCTTGACTTCTACGGGCTGGAGTTGGTGAATTTGAATCCAAACTCGATCCTTCAAATCTCCATATTCGTGACTCTCTACGAGTGTTTTTTGGGTGTGGAACCCCACTTCAACTTCTTTAGGCATTTGTTCCACATTAAAACCCAGCCCTCCAAGAGTAACATCCAAGTGATCGGGGGAGGGCTGGTCTTTAGTTGAGGAGCGAGAGGAAGAAAACATACATCGATCTCCCTTTGAAATCTTCCTTGAAAGGTTGGCACAAGGAGTGGTTCTATTGTTCAGATCTAACACCCTCCTTATGTCCATTCACCGGCTTGTCACCAGTGGTTTCACCAAATTGGTCATCAGATCCAACCTTTGAGGAGATGGGCCAAGTGCATCAATTGTTGGTGAAAATGGATAGTTTCAAGAAAGCCGGCCTGAACGGACCTTTGGTGGCCAGGCGTTTTCTGACTCGGCGCATCCAGCCACTGATGCTGAGAGGCACGTTTGGCTGGGATTATCTGGGAAAATATGACCCTGACCGGGTCAGCCATCAACCAGCCAATGAGCAGAAAGTGACCGAAACCCTATTCGGTTATTTCTCCAGTGGGGTGGTCGAGACCGAAGACGAGAAATGCCGCATCGCGTCTTATAGCCACGATCAGCCCCGTCCTGAGGTAACCCTCATCTTTCTTCTGTAATGAATGCCTGTGGACTTGTATCTATGATTTCCCAGCATCGTGTGATGTACTTTGTTGAATCATCTGTAGTGGTGCGAGGAGTTTGATGATGACTCCCACCCGTTGTCGGCCTCCAAGTCAAAGAAGAGGCCGAGGAGTCCTTCTACTGCTCAACTCGACTCCAAGAGAGCAGGGAAAAGGCCAGTTACGTATCGGGGCAAGAAGGCCGTGACGCCGAGTGCCGCGGCAGGAAGCATGAGGATAAGGGACACAGCCGGCGTGGCACCCAGGCCATCAAGTCCTAGATCGGGACCAGCGGAGCTGAGCTCAACATGGTCGAGCCCGTCAATGGTGCCACCGAGTACGCGGTCAGGGCAAGCACCGCCGAGTACCCAAGCTCTCGAGCCGGCCATACCGCAAATGAAGTCGACTCGGGAGAGAACGCCACCACCGACTGCCACACCGACTCGGTCTATAGCTGGTCGCAGCGCGCCGCTGGGGCCTGGATCACCCAGTGGGAAACTTAAGTTCTCCAAGAGGTGAGCTATTTTGGATCTTCTGGAATTCTTGTCTGCTGTAGCAGTGTTTTGATGTCCGACTTGTTATGCAGGAAACGCGCCGATATCGATCTTAAGGAGACCGCACCGGCCACTCTGATCATTGAGCTTGCCCCAGCTGAGCCAACACCCGTGAGCATACTAGTCGAGCCAGAGGCCGTCCCAGTCGCGGAGACCGAGATGGTCCCGACTGCAGGGCCGCCGGCGCCGTTCAACCAAGGGGCTGTTGCCGAAGCTACTGACCCAGCCCCTGAGCCAACGCCTGCTGTTGAAGCCCTTGCCGGAGCTCCCGAGTCAGCTCCCGAGGCCGCAGGGGCCGCCGAGGTGGGGGCTAGGACTCCATCACCACCATGGTCGTTCTCGTCATCATCATCATCACCACCGCCTGAAGCATCGAACCTCCCCAGGATTGAGGCGCTACCACGTAAGTTCGCCAGGACATTTCGCTAGACGGCACCCAACGGAACCGTGAAAAGGTACAAACACGACGAGACCGCGGTGAAAAAGGAGCTTGAGGGCTTGCTCCAGGCCACGATTACCGCCTCCCAAGGGATTCAGGTGTTGTCTTTGTTGTGTTGGGGTTTTGATAATCTTCCTTGTGTAAGTGTTCTGACAACTGACTCTGCTCCGACTTGCTTTTCTCAGAAACTCGTCGACCGCGCCGAGAAAAAGAACGAGGTCCTGACCAAGGTCGCCCCTCACCTCCAAGAATTGGACCAGCTCCGGAAGCTAAAGGCCTTGTCGGAGGGGCGGAAGACTAGGCTAAGGGATGCCGTTGCTCAGCTTAGGACCAAAAAGTGGGACCAAGCCAAGAAGATCAGAGGTAAGTTCCCCGCATAAACCTTCCTGACCAAGCCCTTGTTGTGATTTCTCCAGCTACGTTGTCTCCCAACTGCCAAGTTGCGTCCTGACTGCCATGCTGAGTACTTGACTGTTTTGATGTGCAGCCCTCGAAGCCGAGTTGGAGGCCCGAGCAGAGGAAAAAGTCCGGCTGGAGGAGGCCGAGAGAGCCAGGGCCGAGCTTGAAAGAAGTGAGGCCAATCTGACAAAGGCCAATGCCGAACTCGAGCAAGAAAAGGCCAATCTGAAGAAGGCTACCGCCAAGCTCGAAGATGAAAAAACCGAACTGGAGAAGGCAGCAGGCAAGTGGGAGGCCGACTACAAAAGTAAGCCTCTGCCCTGGCAGTGACTTTAACCAATTCATTTATTGCTCCGTCTGCCATTTTGCCTAACGAGTTTACTCGTCGATGAACCTGGGTAGTTCCAAGAGTCAATTCCCAGGCCCAATTTGAGGCTTACAGAGAGGAGATAAGGCTTGTCCGGTGGTCACGGGAGACCCTCGTCGAATCTGTGAAAGGTCTCCTTGACCTTATGGATCCTTGCCCCGTGGGGACTAGCTGCACCAGGATCCCCCAAGTAGAGGCACACCTTGAAGATGCACCAAATGCCCTAAAGAGGTACTCGGATGAGCGTGTTATTGCCGGCGTGGCCCAGACCCTGGCAATGACCAAATCCATCTACCCAAGGGCAGACATTGAAGCCATCGGGGAGGGGTTTGCCAAGGAGACGACGCCTGAGGAGGCTCTGGAGCCGATAGCCCGGTCAAGGCCGACTGCGGAGATAATCACCCGAGACCTGGGTCTGTAAGAGCAATATATCATGTAGTCAGTATGCAGAAACTTTTGTGAATACATGTGTAAATATATATGCAATGCCGCCAGGCCCTAAGTTGTTACTCAGTGGTCATTAGTTTTACCCGACTATATGGTCTACGCCGAGTTAGTCTATAGGAACTTAGTAAAATCGTTCACTGGAAAGCTGTACTCGGGCAAACGTAATAAAGTCATAGTAAAACTTCATAACTTAAGTAACGCAGGCTCGTATATTATTGACAAAGCATATATGATACATGCAGCCCCCGACTCACTACTCGGTTGGGACAAGCGGCGTAGTGAGTCGAGAAAGAACTGTACACATGAAAAAAATGTAAAACTCAGGTATAGAAAGGACGTAGCTATTCTATATTCCATGAGTTGCTGATAAGGGCACCGTCTTCGGTCTTCAGTCGGTAGGCGCCTGGCCGCGTGACCTCGGCTATAACGAACGGCCCTTCCCAAATTGGGGATAATTTGTGCCTGTCTTTGGTGGTTTGTATTTTCCTCAAGACGAGATCCCCGACCAAAAAGGCGCGGCCACGGACGTTGCGATTGTGGTAGCGACGCAGGCTTTGTAGATACCTTGCCGACTGGATTGTTGCGATGTCCCTTGCTTCTTCCAACTGATCTAATTTGACCAATTGGGTGTTATTGGAGATGTCTTCTGAGTAAGCCCGAACTCATGGAGAGCCGAACTGTAACTCAGTAGATAGCATAGCCTCGGCACTGTAGACCAAGAAGAAAGGGGATTGCCCTATTGCCCAACTAACCGTGGTTCTGAGAGACCAGAGAACAGATGGGAGTTCTTGTACCCACCGGCCCGCATATGGTTGTAGTCGTCGAATATCTTGGCCTTGATACCTTGTAATACCATACCGTTGGCTCGTTCAACCTGTCCGTTGCTCCACGGGTGTGCCATAGATGCGTAGTAGATCTTGATGCCGAAATCTTCACAGAAGTCTTGGAATACGCCGCCCGTGAACTGAGTACCATTGTCGGTGATGATGCAGTTAGGGACCCCGAATCGGTATAGTATACTCATGATGAAGTCCTTTGCTCGTGCCGCTGTTATTGTTGCAACGGGTTTAGCCTCAATCCACTTGGTGAACTTGTCAACTGCGACGAATAGATGTGTGAACCCTCCTAGCGCTTTCTTGAAGGGGCCAACCATGTTGAGCCCCCATACTGCGATTGGCCAGGAGATAGGGATTGTTTGGAGTTCTTGGGCTGGGAGATTAGTTTGTCATGCGTAGAACTGGCAGCCTTCGCATGTGCGAACAATGTCCTTGGTGTCTGTTACTGCTGTAAGCCTTTCTGACTAACGTCCTGGATGCGGCGTGGTTGCCACATATGCCCGAGTGAATTGACTGCAGAATCTACTTGCCCTCCTCGGTGGTGACATAGCGCATGAGGACACCAGATGCACTTCTTCGGTACAGGTCTTCTCCGACTAGCAGGAAGCTCTTGCTTCGACGTTTGACTTGCTCGGCCTGACTGCGATCATCTGGGAGTTCATCGTCTAGGAGGAATTTGAGAACAGGAGTCCGCCAGTCTTGACATATGTGTAGCACCTCATCTGTAGCCGGGGTAGGTTCGCCTCCTGACTGCTCCAGTGCCGATTTCTTCTTGACTGATGGCTCCATGAGTTGCTCGACGAAGATTCCAGTCGGGACCGCTTCTCGCTTGGATCCCATGTTTGCCAGTTCGTCTGCCGCATCATTGTATTGTCGTAGGACATGTGTTATCTCCAGCCCATCGAACTTGTTCTCCATCTTGTGGACCTCCTGACAGTATGCCACCATGGTATCGTCGAGGCACGTCTAGTATTTCATTACTTGGTTTACCACAAGCTGGGAGTCCCCATGCACAACCAGTCGATGTATGCCAAGTGATATAGCGATGCGGAGCCCGTGGATAAGTGCCTCGTGCTCGGCGACATTGTGGGAAGCCGGAAAGTGGATCTGTAAAATGTACTTGAGTTTTTTGCCGGTGGGCGACGTCAGTACGACGCCAGCCTCGGCGCCACCGATCCGTAGAGAACCGTCAAAGTACATTGTCCAATACTCTAGCTTTTCTGTTGATGTAGGTAGGTGAACTTCTATCCACTCGGCCACGAAGTCGGATAGAGCTTGTGATTTGATTGCTGTCCATGGCTGAAAGGTGATGTCGAACGCCATCAACTCAAGCGCCCATTTAGCGATTCGGCCAGTGGCCTCGTGGTTGTGTAGGACGTCCCCGAGTGGAAACGATGTGACCATTGTGACTTGATGTGCTTGAAAATAATGTACCAACTTTTGGACAGTGATGAGTAGGCCGTAAAGTAGCTTTTGTACCCGCAGATATCTCGTTTTTGAGTCGGCAAGGACCTCCCTGACGAAGTAAACAGGCCGTTGTATTTTTTGGATGTGACCCAGTTCAGATCGCTTGACCGCTAGCACTGTGCTGACTACCTGAGTAGTTGCCGCCAGATATAGCATTAGTGGTTCTTGGGGCATGGGTGACGCCAACACGGGGGATGATGTGAGAAATTTCTTGAGGTCTTCGAAGGCTAGCTGGGCTTCGGATGTCCACTGGAAGTCGTCGGCTTTCTTCAACAATTTGAAAAAGGGCATACCCCGTTCGCCCAGTCAGGAAATAAACCGGCTGAGTGTCGCCATGCAGCCTATCAGCTTCTGGACGTCCTTCTGGTTAGTGGGGGAGCCATGTTCATTATTGCGTTGACTTTCTCAGGGTTGGCCTCGATGCCGCAGTGCGAGACGATGAAGCCGAGTAGCTTGCCGGATGGCACACCGAAGGCGCATTTTTCCGGGTTGAACTTCATCTTGAATCTTCAAAGATTGAGGAAGGTTTCTTCCAGGTCAGTGATGAGGTCTTTATTGGACTTAGTCTTGATCACCACGTCATCGACGTAGGCTTCCACATTGCGCCCAATCTAAGTGTGTAGACACCACTGAATTGCCCGTTGATACGTTGCTCTAGCGTTTTTCAAACCGAATGGCATGGTGATGTAGCAATACGCTCCAAACGGCGTGATAAAAGATATCTTGAGACAGTCCTCCTCTTTCAAGCTGATTTGGTGGTATCCCGAGTAACATTCGAGAAAGCTGAGAAGGTCGCACCCTGCAGTTGAGTCCACCACTTGGTCTATTCTTGGTAAACCAAACGGGCCCTTGGGGCACGCCTTGTTGAGATCTGTGTAGTCGACGCACATGCGCCATTTACCTTTTTCTTTCGGACCAAAACTGGGTTTGCCAGCCAATCCGGGTGATAGACCTCTTTGATGAACCCGGCTACAAGAAGCTATGTAATCTCCTCCCGAATAGCATCCTTTTGGTCTTGAGCGAAGCAGCATAGCCGTTGTTTGACTGGCTTGGTGTCTGTCTTCACGTTTAGGGTGTGCTCAATCACCTCCCTTGGTGCGCCCGGCATGTCAGACAGTTTCCATGCGAAGATATCCTTGTTGGCTTGGAGAAAGGTGACGAGCGCGTCTTCCTATTTGGGGTCAAGTCCAGTCCCGATTAGAGCGGTCTTGGAGGGGTCGGAAGGGTCCAGGGGGATCTTCTTTGTGTCCGAGTCTGCTGAAATTCCCGACTTCGTTGCTTTCTTGGCCGGAACTGGATCTTCCTCGACTTCTGCTGTGACGGCTTGCCGGATGCTGTCGCGCCCAACTGCCGCCTCTTGTGATTGAGCCAATTCGCAACTCTCCTTGTCACAGGAGAAGGCTTGCTTGACATCGTTGCGTAGGGAGAGGACTCCTGCTGGCCCTAGCATCTTGAGCACCATATATGTATAATGCGGTGCCGCCATGAATCTGGCGAGCGTCGGACGTCCGAGTATGGCGTGGTACGTAGTCTCGAAGTCGGCGACCTCGAAGCAGATGTTTTCTGTGCGGAACTTATCCCGCGTGCCAAAGGTTACCGGCAAAGTAATCTGCCCGAGTGGTGTTGAAGAGAGGCCGGGAATTATCCCATGGAAGGCCGCTGTACTCGGCCGTAGATCTGAATGAGGAATCTTTATTTCATCCAGAGTCTTTGCGAATAGGATGTTGAGCACGCTGCCTCCGTCTATGAGCACCTTATTCAACTTGATATTCTTGACAACCGGGTCCAGGACGAGTAGATAGCGTCCCGGGTGCGAGACCCGATCTGGGTGATCAGCGCGATTGAATGTAATGGCCATCTCTAACCAGCGTAGGTACTGGGGGTTGTCCGCCGTAGAGACCGTGTTAACGTCACGTGCAGATAGCTTCTGTTTTTGCTTGGACTCGTACGCGAGCGGCCCTCCGAAGATGTGATTGAGCTGGGCCTGAGAATCTTGAAAATCGTTGGCCGGGCTTGAGTCTGGCTTGTCCTTGTCAGCGCCAGACGATGAAGCCTGCTCAGAGGCAAACTTCTTAAGCATGTAGCAGTCTTTGGCCGCGTGCTTGCCCTTGGGGTGGAAGGGGCATGGCCCGCTCATGACTTTCTGGTAGTCGTTATTCCGCTGGGGCCGCAACCGAGTACGCTCCATGTTGCCCACCTCGTTGTCCGACTTCCGCTTGCGGCCGCCAGTCTTGTTTTGAGATGGCTCGTTCGCTTTCGCCTTTTGTTCTTTCTATCGGGACTCCTTCTTCTCGTCGAGGGCCTCTGCGACCGCTTTAGCCAAGTTGGCGTACTTGTTCGCCATGTCGAAAAGAGCCCAGATAGAGGATGGTGGCTTCTAAGTGAATTTCGCGATGAACGGGCGTCCTTTACTCCCTTGCGGAAGGTGGCGATGACAGCCTCGTCTCTGATCATTGGGATCTTGTTGCGCTTCTCGGAGAATCTCTTGATAAAATCACGTAGAGACTCGTTCTTCTTTTGGTGTAGTTGATACAAATCGTGCTCAGAAGATGGCCTCTCGTAGGTTCCCTGAAAATTGGCGATGAACTGCTCCCTGAGTTCTCCCCAGGAAGCGATCGACTGCCTCACGAGCCCTGTCAACCATGTCCTCGCTGAATCGGCTAGCACGACTGGGAGGTAGTTAGCCATGGCTTTGTGGTCACCCCTAGCAGCTCGAACTGCCAGGGTATATACGGTGAGCCAAGACTCGGGATTTGTTTCGCCATCATACTTTTCAATTCCTGTGGGCTTAAAGCCAGTCAGCCAATTGACGTCTTGTAGCTCCCGAGTGAAAGCTGGAATGCCTTCATCTTCATGAGGGCTCAGGCTTCGACCACGGTGGTTAAACCGCTCGTGATGGAGACCGAAGCGCTCGTTTTCGTCCTCCAGTCAGCGGCGCTCGTCCTCTTGTCGTTCGTGGCGCTGGGTGTTGATGGTGTGGCGGAGGTCATGCTGTAGGCGTTCTCGGAGATCTTGGTTAGGTCAGCGGTCATACTAGTGTCACCGCCGGTTGTCATTGTTGGTATTGCCGAGTGACATTTGCATTGACTCCTCACGTGGCCGACTTGAGCCGGTCGCCCGGCGCCGTGCTGATATAGATGAACCCGCCGCTGGAGATCCCGACAGGTTAGTCGATACTATGGTGTCACCCGACTGCTGTTGTTGTTGTTGGCAGGCAGCAGCCGTAATTATCGCCTTGATCTTAGCGATAGTTGGGGTGGCCTAGTGATCAGGCTCGTGCTGGAGCGTGTCTAGCAAGGTTGCAGCGACCATGACATTCTGTTGTGGCATGACGAAGACGTCGTGATCACCGACTTTAGTCTAGAGAATCTGCTGCTGAGCTGCTCGCCCAGCCTTGCGTAGCCCGTCATTGCGAGCCTCGCAGTCAGCCTCCTCCTGGTGTCGCAGTCGGCGCGCCCCCTCCTGTTGCTCCTCTTGTAGTAGGCGCACCTCGGGTGGTGGTGTTGAAGCCATGAAGATCTCGGGGGGGAGGAGAAAACTCGCCAGACTAGAGTCCGAACTAGCGTTCGAACCGTTATCTGACTTGGAGTCAGACTTTGAGTAGTTTATCGGAGTAAGAATGACTCTGACCTCTCTAGATCCAATCTGAAACGGCGCTTGGCCATGTCCAAACTGAATGTAGGAGATCGGGTCTACTGCGCGGGATGTAGATCTGCAGCGTCACCGAATCCGTGCAAGAGATTGACAATCTCTCCCGTTCTTGGCCCAACCCGGGCTGGCTCAAGGCCTAGCGCAAGTCGGACGCCGAAGGAAAGAGTTGTCCCAATGCTCGGCGAAGTGAAGGACTGCCGCAGTAGATCATTGAAGGAGATTGTGGCATCCTGTGGGCCGACTAGCGTAACGTCGGCTGGCTCCTCAGCCGGTTGGATTGGATCTGCTTCGGCCAAGGTAAGGTTGCCGATCTGGTCGGCAACGAAATCGAGGCTTCCGAAAGAAATTATGTCTCTAGGGGAGAACTTGTCGCCGTCGATTCTGGTTGCTGGATCCATCGAGCTTGTAGATGTGAAACTCGCCGGAGCCACTACCTGGCGCGCCAACTGTTGATGTTTTACACCGGCAATATAACTATAGGACTACTCGGCAAGGGGAAACTCGATGGATTGCAGAGGAACACAAAGATATTTTATACTGGTTCAGGCCCTCGATGTGAGGTAATACCCTACGTCCAGTTGTGGTGTTATTCCTTTGAGGAGTTATGTCGATCAATGATCTTCTGTGTTGTTCTCTACCCTCAGGGGGCGCCCTGCCTCCCCTTATATACTGGGGAACAGGGGTACAAGATAGGAATCCCAGCCAGATACGGCCAAGGGATTTCCTTCTTAGATATACATCTTACCCGGCTAAGATTGTATATTCCTTTCTGTACAAGGTAAAACCTACCGAGTGCTATTATATCTCTAACTACAAGACTCGGCCCATCGTCTATCTGAGTGGCCCATATGCTTGTGATGAGGTACCCAGGGCCCATGGCCTCCACACCTGGTCAACAAAAAAATCTTCTCCTTCCCTTGCTTCCTCGGTGAAGAACTAATCCTATGAACCAAATTTGATGAAAGAGGTGAGTACCGAGGGACCCAACAAACCACGAGCCACAATATTTCAAATAAAATACGTGCATGGCGTGTAGGGACATAGGGTTTGTGGAGGCCATGGGCCTCGGGTACCTCATCACAAGCATATGGGCCAGTCGGATAGAGGATGAGCCTAGCCTTGTAATTAGAGATATGATAGAACCCGGCAAACTTTGCCTTGTACAATAAGGAATATACAGTCCTAGTCGGGTAGGTTATATCTCTAAGAGGAGATCCCTTGGCTGTAATCTGGCTAGGATTCCTATCTTGTACCCCTGTCCCCCCAGTATATAAGGGGAGGCAGGGTGCCCCATGAGGGCAGAACAACACAATCCTCAAAGGAATACATCACAACTGAACGTAGGGTATTACCTCACATCGAGGGCCTAAACTAGTATAAATTCCCCGTGTTCCTTTGCAATCCACCGAGTTTCGATCTGTTGAGTAGCCCTATAATCATATTGCTAGTGTAAAACATCGATAGTTGGTGCGCCAGGTAGGGGCTTCGGCGAGATCTACATCTACAAGCTCGATGGATCCAACAATAGGAGTCGACGGCGACAAATTCTCTCCCAGAGATACAATCTCATTCGGAAGCCTCAACTTTGTCGCCAACATGTTCGGCAATCTCACCTTGGCTGGTGCAGACCTAACCCAACCGGCTGAGGAACCAGCTGACTATGCACCAGTCGGCCCACAAGACACAGCAGCCACCTCCATCGATCTGCTGCAGCGATCAACCACCTGTCCGGGTCTCAGGGCATCTAGTGATGCGAGACTAGGTGCCCGACCTTTCAATAGGTTTGATTTGGCAACGTGTGGACGTTCACGTTTTGAGGCTTCCGATCAGTGGATCGTCACCTTGCATTCGCTACACCCACGCGTCTTGTCGTTATCGGCCACGCTCTCTTGCAGTCGACCTAACCACGAAGTTTTTGCTCCTACAAACAATCAAAGAAATTTGCAAGAACAAAGAAAACACAACCTGAATTGCAGATGGATGTTTAGCACACAAAGTTGGGGTTCCACAAACCGATCTAGACAGTTAAACTGCAATGGCAGAATAATCTAAGAAAAACCCAACCCTACCTTGATGACTTGTACTGAATATATAGGGTCTAGTGTTGGCCAAGGACCCCTGGGCGCGTCCCTAATGGACTCTGACATGATACAAGACCCAACGGCCCAAAAGACGGTGGCGTAGCACCCTGACAGATTCTGGATGCTGACTTGTTCGAATGATTTTTGTTGACTTAGAAGGAAGTTTGATGTGAGACCAGATCCATTAGAAAGGTGGTCTTGTTAGCTTTCCGTACATATCTTGAACGTCAAAAACGGAGTCTGGATGTGATCTAGGCGACCAATTTAGTGCGGACTACTCTTGGAATCCAAGATGGACTTGAGCTCGGTATGAATTGGGCCTCCAACTTGACTTGAACGCCTTTGCTGGCCTTGTCTGCCTCCTAGTCTCTCTCCAAATGTTTCCTGGTCCTCTCCAAGGTTCCTAATCATAATTAAATCATTAGGTATCATTCTATTCTCAAAGTCACCAAAAGAAGAACTTAGGAACGAGTTCACCTGGAGATTCAATTGTCGTGCCCGAGCTCTAGTAATTGGCCCTTGCATAACAACTTGAGGATTGTTGTAAGTATCCAAAGGAGTGATGTCCTTATCATCCTCCCCCTCTTGAAATGGAGTTGTCGTCGACTCAAGCTCATCTTCTTCTCCCAAGTATGGTTTTAAATCTGAAATGTTAAAGGTGGGACTAACCCCAAACTCAGGAGGCAACTCAAGTTTATATGCATTATCATTAATTTTCTCAATTATTTTAAAAGGACCAGCAGCCCTAGGCATCAATTTAGATTTTCTAAGCTCTGAAAATCTATCTTTTCTCAAGTATAACCACACTAAATCATCCAGTTCAAGAGTAACTTCCTTTCTACCTTTACTACTAGCAATTCTATACTTTTCATTCATCTTTTCAATATTTTCTTTAGTTGTTTCATGCATTTTCAAAATAAAATCAGCACGCTTCTTAGCATTATTATGTGTCCGCTTAGTAGTAGGTAAAGGCAAAAAATCAATAGGAGCATGGGGATTAAATCCATACACTACCTGGAAAGGACTTACCTTGGTGGTGGAGTGTTCTGCCCGATTGTATGCAAATTCAACATGCAGCAAACACTCTTCCCACATCTTCAAATTCTTCTTCAAAATAGCTCGCAACATAGTAGACAATGTTTTATTCATGACCTCGGTCTGTCCATCAGTTTGTGGGTGACATGTTGTAGAAAATAGCAGCTTTGTACCCAATTCTACCCACTTAGCATGTCTTTTATTCAATTTTGCTTGACTTCTAATATGTTTCAAAGACTCATGATCAGAATGTATAATAAATTCCTTCGGCCATAAATAATGTTGCCAAGTCTCTAAAGTTCGAACCAAAGCATACAATTCTTTATCATAGGTTGAATAGTTCAAACTAGGCCCGGACAACTTCTCACTAAATTATGCAACAGGCTTACCCTCTTGAATAAGAACGCCTCCAATCCCAATTCCACTTGCATCACATTCAAGTTTGAAAACCTTACCAAAATCAGAGAGTTGGAGTAGTGGTGCATGAGTCAACTTCTCTTTGAGCAAATTGAAGGCGTCTTCTTGTGCTTGTCCCCATCGAAATGGAACGCCTTTCCTTGTTAGCTCATTCATGGGTGCAGCAATGGTGCTGAAATCTCTCACAAAGCGACAGTAGAATCCAGCTAGACCGAGAAAACTCCGCACCTATTAACCGATTTAGGAGTCGGCCAACTCTTGATCGCTTCAATCTTGGTCTCATCAACTTCAATTCCCTATGGAGTCACAACATAACCATGAAACGAAACTTGTTCCGTGCAAAAAGCGCACTTCTCGATATTACCGAACAAACGTGCATCTCTCAAAGCAATAAAAACAGCACGTAAATGTTCCTTATGTTCATCTAAAGACTTGCTATAAATCAGTATATCATCAAAATAAACCACCACAAATCTACCAATGAAAGTGCGTAAAACTTCATTCATGAGTCGCATAAAAGTAGAAGGGCATAACTAACCACTCATACAAACCAAATTTTGTTTTAAACGCAGTCTTCCATTCATCACCCAATTTCATTCTAATTTGGTGGTATCCACTACGCAAGTCTACTTTAGAGAACACAACAGAGCCACTTAATTCATCTAGCATATCATCTAACCTAGGAATAGAATGACAATATATAATAGTTATGTTGTTAATGGCTCTACAATCTACACACATGCGCCATGCCCTATCTTTCTTAGGCACCAAAATAACAGGAACAGCACAAGGACTAAGACTCTCACGTGCATACCCTTTGTCAAGCAAATCTTGCACTTGACGTTGAATTTCTTTAGTCTCTTCGGGATTGGTCCTGTACTGCACACGGTTTGGCAACGCAGCTCCCGGGATCAAATCAATTTGATTCTCAATTCCTCTCATAGGTGGCAGCCCCGGGGGTATTTCACTTGGAAATACATCAACAAACTCCTCCAAAAGGTTAGCAATTGCACATGGCAAAGATGGAGGCAAATCCTCAAGTTAAAGAAAGAATCTTTGCAAATCAAAGCATAGCAAATAGACTCATGTGCAGTTAACTCAGAAATTTCAGATTTAGTAGCTAACATGGAAGCACCTTTCAACCTAAGTGTATCATTCCTAGCATGTGGGTCCTTTTTTTTCTTCTTTGGCAGAAAAACATCTTTAGCTACTTGCTGATTTTTAGACTTAGATTTATTTAATCTCTTCTCATTTTCAGCACGTGCTACATCATCTTTCGCAATGACAAGCTATGTAGGGCTGGGTGAACCACTCAGCAACAGATCCTCCAGACCAAAGTCGGCGACCACAACGTCTTTGTCACGCCACAATAGAATGTCGTGGCCACTGCAACTCTGCTGGACACACTCCAGCTCGGGCCTGATCACCAGGCCACCCTGACTATCACCAAGATCAAGGCGATGATTACAGCTGCTGCCTGTCAGCAGCAACAGTAGTCGGGTGACACACTAGTACTGACAACCTGTCGGGTTCTCCGGCAGTAGGATCATCTACGTCAGCACGACGCCAGGCGGCTGGCTCTAGTCGGCCACACAAGGAATCGTGGCAAACATTACTCGACGACACTAACAACAACAATCGACTGTGTCACCAGTACGATCGCCGGTTCAACCAAGACCTTCGAGTTCATCCACAACGCGACCTCCGATACGACATCAATGCTTGGCGCCATCAACGTGAAGAAGACGAGCACTTCCGACTGGAGGACAAGAACGAGCATTTCGGTCTTCACCACGAGCGTTTCGGTCTTCATCGGAGCCCTCATGAAGATGAAGGCGTTCCAGCTTTCACTCATGAGCTACAAGACGTCGACTGGCCATCGGGCTTTGAAGCCTACGGGGATCGAGAAATACGACGGTAAAACCAACCCCGAGTCCTGGCTCACCGTATACACCCTAGCAATTGGAGCCACCGGGGGTGACCATAAAGCCATGGCTAACTACCTCCCAGTCGCCCTGGCCGATTCAGCGAGGACATGGCTAACAGGGCTCCCGAGGCAGTCGATCGGTTCTTGGGGACAAATCAAGGAGCGGTTCATCGCTAACTTCCAAGGGACCTATGAGAGGCCGTCTTCTGAGCATGATCTATACCAACTGCACCAGAAGAAGAACGAGTCTCTGCGCGACTTTATTAAGAGGTTCTCCAAGAAGCGCAACTAGATCCCAATGATCAAGGACGAGGCCGTCATCGCTGCCTTCCGCAAGGGAGTAAAGGACGCCCCATTCATCGCGAAGTTCACTCGGAAGCCTCCAGTCACCATCCGGGCTCTCTTTGATATGGCAAACAAATACGCCGACTCGGCCGAAGCAGTCGCAGAGGCCCTCGACGAGAAGGAGGAGTCCCGGCAGAAGGACCTGAAGGCTAAAGCCGACAATGAGCCATCGAAAAACAAGACCGGCAAACGCAAGCGGAAGTCGGACAACGTGGTGGCCAACACGGAGCGAACTCGGTCGCGGCCCCAATGGAACAATGACTACCAGAAGGTCATGAACAGGCCATGCCCCTTCCACCCCAAAGGCAAGCACACGGCCAAAGACTGCTTCATGCTCAAGAAGTTTACTTCCGAGCAGGCTTCATCATCTGGCACCGAAAAGAGCAAAGACAAGCCAGATCAGGACCCAGCCGACGATTTTCAAGATCTCCAGGCCGAGCTCAACCACATCTTCGGAGGGCCGTCTGTGTACGAATCTAAGCGCAAGCAGAAGCTAACAGCACGCGATGTCAACGCAATCTCTACAGCAGACGCCCCCCAATATTTGCGCTGGTCAGAGACCTCCATCATGTTCACTCATGCAGATCATCCAGATCGGGTTTCGCACCCGGGACATTATCCACTCATCCTAGACCCGATCGTCAAGAACATCAAGTTGAAGAAGGTTCTGATAGACGGAGGCAGCGTGCTCAATATCCTCTTCGCCAAGACCCTGGATGAGATGAAGATCCCTCGTTCAGATCTGCGGTCGAGTACGCCTCCATGGGATAATTCACGGCCTATCTTCAACCCCACTCAGGCAGATAACCTTGCCGGTCACCTTCGGCATGCGGGATAACTTCCACGCAAAAAACATCTGCTTCGAGGTCACTGACTTCGAGACTGTGTACCACGCGATACTTGGATGGCCGGCGCTCGCCAAATTCATGGCGGTACTGCACTATACGTACATGGTGCTCAAGATGCCAGGGCCAGCAGGAGTCCTCTCCCTCCGCAGCGATGTCAAGCAAGCCTTCACCTACGACAAGGAGAGTTGCAAATTGGCTCAATCACAAGAGGCGGCAGTCGGGCGCAACAGCATTCGGCAAGCCGTCACAACCGAAGTTGAGGAAGATCAAGTTTCGGCCAAAAAAGCAGCGAAGTCGGGAATTTCAGCGGACTCTAACACAAAGAAGATCCCCCGCAATGTTGTCGAGTACGAGGCACTCATCCACGGGCTCTGCATTGAGGGATGCAAATCAAAACAGTCAACAACTCAAGATTGCAGTCAGGACTCTACAAAGGTAGTCGAGAATCAACAATGCTGGAGAAATTGTTGACGCCGAAAACCGCCGGGAACGGGCCGACGACCTGGTTCGGCGTCTGGAGACACGCGAAGGCCTGGGAGATCTGCTTAGCTCCAGTGCAGGTCCTAAAATGTTGAGGTTCGTAGGCGTGCCAGTCAATTTGACCTCGCAATTGACAAGAAGACAGAAAAAAGTTAGATCAGTAAACCAATCGGCCTATAAGAATCCTGTTAGCTGATTGCTTGTGCCTGCATTCGTGCCCGGGTCTTCGGTCGTGCCCATGCCCGGGTTCTTTGTCGTGCCCGCGCCTGGGTTCTTGATCGTGCCCACGCCCGGGTTCTTGGTCGTGCCCATGCCCGGGTGCTCTCCCGTGCCTGTGCCCGGGTACTCTCCCGTGTCCGTGCCCGGGTTCTTGGTCACCGATAGCACTTGTATATCAGCTAGAAGCCGATAATGATATAAAGATGGAGAACTTCGCTAGCTTCCCTTGATCCAACTGCCTGACTACCGATAGGACTTGTATATCGGCTAAGAAGCCGATAGTAGTATAAGCAAGTATTAGATCAGTCAATGATAAACAGAGGACATGTATCGGCTAGAGGTTGATGATATAAACCAGTAATAACCCAACCGTGCATCGGCTAGAAGCCAATACTGATATAAGCAAGTAATCCAGCCGACTGCCAAAAACAGAAACACTTGGACATCGGCTAGAAGCCGATGATAGAATAAATGGGCAGAGCAATAACCAATAAACAATGCAGTCGGCTCTATTTAATAAAAAGATAACCTATCGGCTAATCACTCCGACAGAACATCGCATAAACACCCATCGGATTAGCAAGGATAAATCTATTATTATCAATCTAGTAGTTCAAACTCAATTGATGCAGCACAGATTTAATAACAATAAAAGAACCTCGATGAGCCGATAGATCTAATGCAATTGTGATGTATGATAACTTATCGGCTATACATCCTGATAAGACGCTTGCACAAAAACCATCGATCTAACAGGAACAATTTATCACTGCAGTTTAGTAGGTCGGACCCAACCGATGCAGCACAAACTAATGATAAACTGTTCCCGGTAAGCCGATACGATCTGTGCATGCGTGATGTGATATATCTACTCGGCCTATGAGATCAAACCTAACTGATGCAGCTATAGACAGAGTAGAATATACCGTGGTAAGCCGACTACCATAAACCGACTAGAATATCGGACCTAACCGAGGAAGTCCTAGTCGATAGGTAGTCGGGGTAACGAGACTTACCCTCTCGCAAGAGTTCGGACCTAACCGATGCAGCCCGGCTCGAGAAGCAAGAACCCGTTGGTAAAGGGTGGCGATGCGCCAAATTTGATTGATCGTTGTGATAGTTTACATGGTCCCTGGGCATACGTATTTATACCCCAAGTTGATACAGTCCTGATCGGATACGAAACAGGAGTCTCCTAACTATAAAAGGAAAAATAACAAACCCTGATCGGACACGAGATCAGGTTTCCTAAAAATTATTATCCCTGCCTAATTTATAATAAAATATTAACTGCCATGCCATGGTCTTCACGATTCCTTTCCATACTCGGTCTCTTCCAGATAAATCTCCATCGGCTGAACATAGTCCTTTCCTTAACCGAACATGACAGAAATCCGTGCCAAATTTTGGCGTTAATAGAAATACTACTCGGAATTTACTCGGGAGGACAACAAAGAAGACTTACTTCTAATCATTTTAGCTTGGGCCCAGTTTTCATCCCTAAGCTTGTCTACCGATCCCCTCAGCCACTTTTCCCTCTCTTGGCTAGTCCGCTCTAGGTCGTCCTTGGCTACCTGGAGCTCGGTCAGGACCTTATTCATCTTCTCTGAGCGATTGATGATCTTTTGCTAAGAACAAACCAGGGGAAATCAAAGTCAAATGGTAGAATACCAGATCAACGGAAACTGTCAGGAACCCAACATGGCAAGATTCGCTACATACCAAGACTCCCTTGGACGCAGCGATTGCATCATGTATGAGATTTCTGTGCTCCCTCAATGTTGCTTCCTCGTCGTGCTCGTAGCTCTCTGCAACTCCCTTGAGGGTGACCCAATAAAAAGTCCTCGGGAAGTTGCACGAAGGGATTTCGAGCCTGGGCAGATCTCCTTCATCAGAAGATGAAGATATTGTCGGCGATGGGGTCCTAGCCCTGAGTTCAGCAGCTGCAGGATCTTCGGCGATCTGCTCAGGGGTGAGGCAGCAGCTTCAGCATCCGCTCCCTGGTTAACCGGCGCTGGTAACTCTGCTGTCAGGACTGCTTCAGCTTCAACAGCTGGGACAGCCTCTGGCTCGGCAGGTGACATTACTGGTACTGGCTTGGCTAGGATAGGCATTGTCGATGTTTTACACCAGCAATAGAACTATAGGGCTACTCGGCACGGGGAAACTCGGTGGATTACAGAGGAACGCAAAGAAGATTTATACTAGTTCAGGCCCTCGAGGTGAGGTAATACCCTACATCCAGTTGTGGTGTAATTCCTCTGAGATGTTTGTCGATCAATGATCTCGTGCCCCTTTAGGGGCGCCCTGCCTCCCCTTATATATTGGGGGACAAGGGTACATGATAAGGATCCTAGCCGGATACGGCCAAGGGATTTCCCTCTTAGAGATAGAAACTTATCCGATTAAGACTATGTTTTCCTTATCGTACAAGGCAAAGTCTGCCGGGTGTTATCTTATCTCTAATTACAAGACTCGGCCCATCCTCTATTAGAGTGGCCCATATGCATGTGAAGAGGTACCCGGGGCCCATGGCCTCCACAGTAGCCCCTGAGACCTTCATAGTTGAGTCACAGCTGATGCCGAGTGCTCGTCCTCCACGGTGAAGATTGCCCGAGTGCATTGCTCCCGAGTACTCTTTGTCCGAGTGAGTCTTCTTACCGAGTCCTGCTTCATGTCAGCTGGCAGCGAGGCTATGAAGGGCTTCATGTAGATGTATGAATAGTGTGCACCGAATAGGCGCACATATTAGGTGTAGCCCCCGACTTTGTGCTTAATTGTGAAGACAATTAAACATAAAGTCAAAGATCTTTAACATGATAGTCTTTCCCGAGTAGTATACTACTAGTATATGAGACTCTTCGGTATCATGTCAACCGGAATAAACTTTATAGTCTTGCCGAGTAGGGAACTACTCGTATGTAGGACTCTTCGACTTCGTGTCAGTCAGAATGTGTGTTTATAGTCTTGCCGAGTAGGATGCTACTCATATATGGGACTATTTAGCTTCATGTCAGCTGGAAAGGGGGTTTATAGTCTTTCCCGAGTGGTGTCCCACCCAGAAGTTAGACTCCTCCGCATCATGTCAGCGGGAATGAGAAATTTATAGTCTCTCCCGAGTAGTGCACTACTCGAAAGTTAAACTCTTCAGTGTCATATCGGCTGGAATAATGTTGCTCATGGCAACTGATGGCCACGCATGTAGGCCGTGTACCACTTTATGAAAATAAATCCACGGCGTGGTCAGGTGTACTCGAGAAAAATAGCTGCATCCCCAATTTTAATGAAGACCAGCTGGTGATCCATGTAAGGATATATCCTCGAGACCTAGTGGATAAAACAGATACCCAAACATATATGTTTAGCAATAAGGCTCTCATGAAGCATATCTATTTACCTCATCGGCTCATGTTGGTAGCACCAGCGCTATAATTTCAACTCAGCCTGCGGGCGGCCCACATGGAGCATGCTACTATAGGAACTCATGTCTTGGTGGCCTAGTACCGACTGTGTGGCCCAAGCCCATTAGTCAGTATTGGCTCTATAAAAAGCGGGAAGAGAGAAAAAGATTCCTACATCTTCCCCAAATCAGCCAATCGCTTTGTCTTCCGCCTCCGCGCCCAACTTTTCGCCTCCTGCTCGGCTAGGGTTAGCTACTACTGATGTTCCCCGCTCGAACTCGGGCGATTCCAGTCCTCTTCGTCTGTTCCAAGCCCCCGATCGTTTTTCCCTCAAATCTCTCCACCCCCAACCATGTCAAAAGCTTCGGATCCTGCGGGTGTGCCGGGGAATGCCTAGCCGACTTCGGATTGCGGCCTGGTGAAACTGAAGCTGCTGGAGAGTCAATTGAAGTTGCCAAGCCAGGAGGTGATCCGTTGGTGGCCGGCTAAGGGCGAGTCGGTCACAAATCCCCAATCTGGCGAAACAGTAGTTTTTACCTCTTTTTTCGATCGGGGTTTGTGCCTTCCCTCTTCTGCGTTCTTCCGCCGCATCCTTGACTTCTATGGGTTGGAGTTGGTGAATTTGAATCCCAACTCGATTCTTCAAATCTCCATATTTGTTACTCTCTGTGAGTGCTTTTTGGGTGTGGAGCCCCATTTTAATTTCTTTAGGCATCTGTTCCACATCAAACCCCAGCCCTCCAATAATAATAACAATGTGATTGGGGGGCCTGGTCTCCAGTTGAGGAGTGATGGGAAGAAAACATATCTTGATCTCCCCTTGAAATCTTCCTTGAAAGGCTAGCACAAGGAGTGGTTCTATTGCGCATATCTGGCTCCCTCTTTGCGTCCATTCACCGGCTTGCCACCGGTAGTTTCACCAAATTGGTCAGCAGATCCAACCTTTGAGGAGATGGGCCAAGTGCATCAATTGCTGGTGAAATTAGATAAGCTTAAGGAGGCTGGCCTGACTGGGCCTTGGGTGGCCCGGCGTTTCCTGACTCGGCGCATCTAGTCGCTGAAGCTGAGGAGCGCGTTCGGCTAGGATTTTCAGGGCAAATATGATCCTGACTGAGTAAGCCATGAATCGGCCGACCAATACAAGGTGACCGAGACCCTGTTTGGTTACTTCTCCAAGGGGGTGATCGAGACCGAAGACAATAAATGCCGGATCGCGGCTTATAGCTTCCTTCGGCCCCGTCCTGAGGTAATCTTTGTCCTTCTTTGTATCTGTGATTGCCTAGCATTGTGTGATGTACTTTGTTGATTCATCTATAGTGGTGCGAGGAGTTCGATGAGGACTCCCGCCCATTGTCAGTCGTTAAATCGAAGAAGAGGCCGAGGAGCCCCCTGCTGCCCAACCCGACTCCAAGAGAGCGGGGAAAAAGCCTATTCTATATCGGGGCGAGGGGGCCATGACGCCGTGTGCCATGGTAGGAGGTCTGAAGATAAAGGACACCGCCGCCGCGGCATCCAGGCGATCAAGTCCCAGGTTGGGACCAGTACGGCCAAGCTCAACATTGCCGAGCCCGGCTAAAGCACTGCCGAGTACACGGTCAGAGCTGGCGCCGCCAAGCACACAGGTGCCCGAGTCGGCCACGCCACCAATAGGGCCGCCTCCAGTTTCCGCGCCGCCGCCGACTACTTCGCCGACCAGGCCGACAACCGGGCGTAGCGCTCCGCTGGGACCCGGATCGCCCGGCGGGAAACTCAAGTTCTCCAAGAGGTAAGCTGCTCCCGATCTTTTGAGATTCTTGTCTGTTGCAGTAGTATTTTGATGTCTATTTTGCCATGTAGGAAACATGCTGATATCGATCTCAAGGAGACCGCTTCCCTTGAAGAGCCCGCCCCAGCCGAGCCGGCGCCCGCGAGCACACCCGCTGAGCCAGTGGCCAGCTTAGTCACGGAGACTGAGGTGGTCCCGACTGCGGGGCCGCTGGTGCCGCCCGACCAAGGGGCAGTTACTGAGGTTGTGCCCCAGCCCCTGAGTCGACGCCTGCTGCCGAGGCCGTTGCCGGAGCCCCCGAGTCGACCCCCGAGGCCGCAGGGGATGCCGGCGTGGGGGCCAGGACCCCGTCACCGTCATGGTCGTCGTCGTCATCATCATCGTCGTCGCCACCGGAGATCCCAAACCTTCCTCGGATTGAAGCTCCTCCGCGTAAGTTCCCCCAGACGTTCACCTGGACGGCGCCTGATGGGACCGCGAGGAGGTTCAAGCTCAATGAGGCCACGGCGAGAAGGGAACACGAAAGCTTGCTCCGCGCCGCCATTGCCGGGTCCAAGGGGGTTTGGGTATGATTCTTGCGATGGAGTCTTGGTGGTCTTCCTGTTCTGACGTCTGACTCCATTCTTGACTTGTTCTCTCCCTGAGCAGAAGCTTGTTGATCGTAATGAGGAGATGACCGGGATCCTGATCGAAATGGCCCCCCATCTCGCGGAGTTAGAGCAGCTCCGGGTGTTGAAGGCCGAGATGGAGGAGTGCCATGTGGGGAGGGAAGCCTGGCTGAAGGATGCCGCCAACCAGCTCAAGGATGAAACTTGGGCCCAAGCCGGGAAGATTAGAGGTAAGTCCCCCGAATGCATCTTGCCGACTAAACCCTTGATGTATTTCTCCAGCTACGTTGTTCCCGACTGCCCAGCTGTGTCTTGGCTGCAAGGTTGAGTTCTTGACTAATCTGTCGTGCAGCCCTCGAAGCCGAGTTAAAGACCCGAACAGAAAGGGAAGCCCAGCTGAAGGAGACCGAGGAAGCCAGGGCCGAGCTTGAAAAGGGCAAGGCCGACCTGACAAAGGCCAACGCCGAGCTCGAACGGGAAAAGGCCGAGTTAAAAGAGGCCACCATCAAGCTCAGCGAAGAAAAAGCTAGACTGGAGAAGACCGTGGCCGAGTGGGAGGCCGATTACACGAGTATGTCTCCGTCTCAACAATGATCTTAACCAATCCTTTAATCATTCCATCTACAGCCGTGCCTAACAAGTTTACTTGTTGGTGGACCCGAGCAGACCTCAGAGCCAATGCCCAGGCCCAATATCGGGCTTATAAAGAGGAGATAAGGGTTATCAGGGAATCACGGGAGGCCCTCGTCGGGTCCATGAAAGGGTTCCTTGATCTAGTGGATCCCTGCCCTGTGGGAACTAGCTGCAGCCAAATCCCCAAAGTGGAGGCGTGTCTTGAGGATGCACCAAGTGCCCTGAAGAGGTACTCGGATGAGCATGTCATTGCCGGCGTGGCCCAGACCCTGGCGATGACCAAATCAATCTACCCGAGGGCAGACATTGAAGCCATCGGGAAGGCGTTTGCCGAGGAGACGATGCCCGAGGAGGCGCTGGAGCTGATAGCCCAGGCGAGGCCGACTACTGAGATAATCACCCGAGACCTGGGTCTGTAAGAGCAACATATCATGTAGTCGATATGTATAAACTTTTGTGAAAAACATGTGTAAAATAGTTGTCATTAGCTTTACTCGATTGTGTAGTCTACGCCGAGTTAGTCTATCAAAACTTAATAAAATCGTTCACTGTAAGAAACTGTACTCGGGCAAACGTGACAGTCGTAGTAAGGCTTCATAACTGGAGTAGGACAGGCTCGTATATTATTGACAAAACACATATAATACATGCAGCCCCCGACTCACTACTCGGTTGATACAAGCGGCATAGTGAATCAGAGAGACTGTACACATGAGAAAGTATAAAGCTCAGGTATAGAAAGGATGTAGGTGTTCTATATTCCATGAGTTGCTGATAAGGGCACCGTCTTCGTTCTTCAGTCGGTAGGCGCCTGGCCGCGTGACCTCGGCTAAATGAACGGCCCTTCCTAGATTGGGGATAATTTGTGCCTGTCTTTGGTGGTTTGTATTTTCCTCAAGACGAGATCCCCGACCAAAAAGGCACGGCCACGGACATTGCGATTGTGGTAGCGACGCAGGCCTTGAAGATACCTTGCCGACTGGATTGTTGTGATGTCCCTTGCTTCTTCCAACTGATCTATCTCGACCAATCGGGTATTGTTTGAGACGTCTTCTAAGTAAGCCCAGACTCGCGGAGAGCCGAACTGTAATTCTGTCGGTAGCATAGCCTCAGCACCGTAGACCAGAAAGAAACGGGATTGCCCTGTTGCCCGACTAACCGTGGTTCTGAGAGACCAGGGAACACATGGGAGTTCTTGTACCCACTGGCCCACGTATGGTTGTAGTCGGCGAATATCCTGGCCTTGATGCCTTGTAAGACCATACCGTTCGCTCGTTCGACCTGCCCGTTGCTCCGCGGGTGTGCCACAGATGCATAGCAGATCTTGATGCCAGAATCTTCACAGAAGTCTTGGAATACGCCGCCCGTGAACTGAGTACCGTTGTCGGTGATGATGCGGTTAGGGACCCCGAATCGGTATAGTATACCCTTGATGAAGTCCTTTGCTCATGCCACTGTTATTGTTGCAACGGGTTTGGCCTCAATACACTCGGTGAACTTGTCAACTGCGACGAATAGATGTGTGAACCCTCCTGGAGCTTTCTTGAAAGGCCCGACCATGTCGAGCCCCCATACCACGAATGGCCAAGAAATAGGGATAGTTTGGAGTTCTTGAGCTGGGAGATTGGTTTGTCGTGCGTAGAACTAGCAACCCTCGCATTTGTGTGGGTGCCATGGGCCCCGGGTACCTCACCACAAGCATATGGGCACTCAGATAGAGGATGGGCCGAGTTTTGTAATTACAGATAAGGTAGCATCCGGCAGACTTTGCCTTGTACAGTAAGGAACATACAGTCCTAGTTAGGTGCGTTATATCTCTAAGAGGAGATCCCTTGGCCGTAATCCGGTTGGGACTCCTACCTTGTAACCCTGTCCCCCAGTATATAAGGGGAGACAGGGCGCCCCCTGAAGGCAGGTTGAGTTGGTTCACCAGAATCACCACCATACATCCTCAAAGGAATAACACCACAACTGGACGTAGGGTATTACCTCACATTGAGGGCCTGAACCAGTATAAATCCCCCCGTGTTCCTTTGCAATCCACCGAGTTTCCATCCACCGGGTAGCCCCATATTCATATTGCCGGTGTAAAACATCGACAGTTGGCATGCCAGGTAGGGGATTCGGCGAGATCAACATCAACAAGCTCGATGGATCCAGCAACCGGAGTCGACGGCGGCAAATTCTCTCCGAGATACAATCTCATTCGAGCCTCGACTTCGTCGCCGACATGTTCGGCAATCTCACCTTGGCCGACACGGACCCGATCCAACTGGCCAAGGAACCAGCCGACTTCATGCCAGTCGGCCTACACGATGCTGCAGCAATCTTTCACGACATGCTGTGGCGATCTCCAATACGCCCGAGTCCAGGGACAACTCTTTCTTTCAGTGTTCGACTCAGACTCTGTTTTGAGCTGGCCAAGATTGGGCCAAAAAAGGAAGAGATTGTCAATTTCCCGTTTGGACTCAGCGACGCCGCAGATATCTACAATCTACATCCGACGCGGCAAACCCGATCCCCTGGAGTTCGACTCGGATACGGCCCCGAGCCGCTCGAGATCGGATCTAGGGAGGTCGGAGTTGTAATCAACCCCATCAATTATTCCGACTTCGACTCTCAGTCAGACTCTGACTTCCAGTCGGACTCCGACTCTAAGTCGGACAACAGTTCGGCAAGCTTCTCTCCGCCACGAGAAATCTTCATGGCATCCAAAGGCTCTACTCCTACTCAGGAATCACGTCGACTACACGAGCAACAAGAGGAGGAGGCTTGCCAATTGCGAGAACAACGGGAGGAAGAAGCAAGACACCTGCACGCCCACAACGATGATCTACACAGGGCTAGGTGAACCGCTCAACAACAAATCCTCCAAACCCTAGTCAGCGACCACGACGTCTTCGTTACTCCCCAACAGAACATTGTGGCCGCTGCGACTCTACTGGATACACTCCAATTTGGGCCTGATCACCAGGCTACCCCGACGATCGCAAGGATAAAAGCCATGCTTACCGCTGCTGCATGTCAGCAACACCAACAGTCGGCTGATACCCTCATACCGACCAACCGGTCGGCATCCCTAACGGCAGTCTCATCCACCTCAAAGCGACACCGAGTGGCCAGCTCTAGTCGACAACACACAGAGTCACACCAAACATCACTCAGCAACCCCAACGATGACTGGCGGCTCCGAGGCCAACCACGGCGTGACCTTCAGCAAAACATCAGCGCTTGGTACCGCGAACGAGAGGAAGACGAGCAACGCCAACTGGAAGACGAGAACGAGCGCTTCAGCCTCCACCACGAGCGGTTTCACCACCGTATTCGAAGTCGGAGCCCTCATGACGATGAAGGCATACCAGCCTTCACCCAAGAGCTACAACAGGTCGACTGGCCGTCGGGTTTCAAGCCTACAGGCATCGAAAAATACGACGGCAAGACCAATCCCGAGTCTTGGCTCACGGTCTACACTCTGGCAATCCGAGCAGCTGGAGGAAATCACAAAGTCATGGCTAACTACCTCCCAGTCGCTTTAGCCGACTCAGCGAGGACATGGCTAACAGGACTTCCCAAGCAATCAATCGGCTCCTGGGGAGAACTCCGGGAACGCCTCATCTCCAACTTTCAGGGAACATACGAGAGGCCATCTTCCAAGCACGACCTGTATCGGTTACATCAAAGGAAGAACGAGTCTCTTCGTGACTTCATCAAGAGGTTCTCCGAGAAGAAGAATTCAATCCCAATGATCAAGGATGAGGTCGTCATCGCCGCCTTTCGAAAAGGAGTCAAAGACACCTCGTTCATCAACAAATACACACGGAAGCCTCCTAACTCTGTCAAGGCTTTATTTGACATGGCGAACAAGTACGCCGACTTGGCCAACGCTGTTGCTGAGGCCCTCGATGACAAGAAGACACCCTGACAGAGAAGCGGGAGGACACCAACGACGCGGTCCCGACTAAAGCTGGGAATCACAAACGCAAGTCAGATGGCTTCATTGTGGCAGTCGGTCACAACCGTCATCGACCTCCTACAACTGAAGATTATCAGAACAACAAGTGACATGCTCGGGGGCTCACAAGCTCAAATGCAAGAATGGCATCCCCACTCCGAAATACTGAACAGCTAAGTCGCTTCCTGATAAATATTTCTTCACTTGGCTTTGCCAATGCCGCAGCCGCTTACACCTAATAGGTGTACAAGCTTCACTTTTTTCTGTTTCTTCTCTTAAATGATTGCAAAAGTACTCGAGTAGCATAAATTTCAATCCGTGAAACTTTGCTCCATGAAAGACAAACTCAAGTCACCCAAAACGCGTGTCTAGGAAAGAGCCATGAGCCAACTCCCGATGCTAGGGAGCTATGACTAGTCGGGCAGAGTGCTTAAACGTAAGGGGTCAACTACTCGGAGAAATTAATATCAATAAGAGGAAGAACTCGTATTTACATATATTGTAAAATACATTTTATTCGGGTGATTGTTTTCATCATCAGATGCTACTCATCAGATATCTTTATAGTGCAGGGCCAACTCCGGATATGCGTGACAAGAACTCAGGGCTGCGAGCCTATCTCCTACGCTCGGGGGCTGGACTAGTCTGCCAAGATACGCTCGGAATGCTCCATGAGGGCTACTGACCGAGTACTTGCACCAGTCGAGACGTCGTCTTCCCCGGCTACGCTCCATGTGAGCTGACAACCGACTTTCGGCACTAGTTGGGGGTCGTATATCACTCGGCTGGGTGAGGTACGCCCCATGAGGGTCGCCAGCCGAATCCTATGCTAATGCAAGGTTCGGGTACCTTATTCGGCTAATATAATTGACCTCCGGCGCCAGTCGGGGCTCGTGTAAAACTCGGCTAAGTAGGGTACACCCCATGAGGGTCTCCAGCCGAATCCTATGCTAATGCTAGGTTCGGGTACCTTATTTGGTCACAACTCTGTCAGGTAGGGTACGCCCCATGAGGGTCGCCAGCCGAATCCTATGCTAATGCAAGGTTCGGGTATCTTATTTGGCTATGGCTTTGTTGGGTAGGGTATGCCCCATGAGGGTCGCTAGCTGAATCCTATGCTAATGCAAGGTTCGGGTACCCTACTCGGCTCTCCTGACATCCGAGAAGACTTACATCATCAAAGCGCATCCGGGGTTCTCATGCACCGCGTCACACCTGAGGAGGGCAAGCAGACCCTGCAATATATCTACTCAGGCTTCTATGGCAACCAGGTTGCATCTAGAACGCAAGTCGGAAAGGCTTGCGAATAAGGATTTCTCTGGCTGAATGCGGTTACCGACACCAAAAAACTCATCCTGACATGCGAGGGATCGTGATTTTATAGAGCCTACATTGGGTGGGTCGGTTTAGGCCGGCTTATTCGGTGCTGGGCCACCAAGACATGAGTTCCTACAGTAGCATGCCCCATGTGGGCCGCCCACAGGCTGAGTTGAAATTATAGCGCTGGTGCTACCAACAGGAGCCGATGAGGTAAACAGATATGCTTCATGAGAGCCTTATTGCTAAACATATATGTTTGGGTATCTGTTTTATCCACCAGGTCTCGAGGATATATCCTTATAAGTATCACAAGCTGGTCTTCATTAAAATTGGGGATGCAGGTATCTTTCTCGAGTACACCTGACCACGCCGTGGATTTAATTTCATAAAGTGGTACTCGGCCTACATGCGTCGCTATCAATTGCCATGAGCAACATTATTCCAGCCGATATGACGCTGAAGAGTCTAACTTTCGAGTAGTGCACTACTCGGGAGAGACTATAAATTCCTCATTCCCACTAACATGATGCGGAGGAGTCTAACTTTTGGGTGGGACGCCACTTGGGAAAGACTATAAAACTCTTTTTTCCAGCTGACATGAAGCTGAAGAGTCCCATATACGAGTAACATCTTACTCGGCAAGACTATAAACACATATTCCGACTGACATGAAGTCGAAGAGTCCTACAAACGAGTAGTTTCCTACTCGGTAAGACTATAAATCATATTTCGGTTGATATGATACCGAAGAGTCTCACATACCAATAGTAATCTACTCGGGAAAGACTTCCAGGTTAAAGATCTTTGACTTTATGTTTAATTGTCTTCACAATTAAGCACAATGTCGGGGGCTACACCTAATAGGTGCGCCTATTTGGTGCATACTATTCATATATCTAAATGAAGCCCATCATAGCCTTGCTGCCAGCTGACATGAAGCAGGACTCAGGAAGAAGACGCACTTGGACAAAGAGTACCCGGGAGCAATGCACTCGGGAAGACTTCACCATGGAGAATGAGCACTCGGCATTAGCTGTGACTCAACTATGAAGGTCTCAGGGGCTACTGTGGGTGCCATGGGCCCCAGGTACCTCACCACAAGCATATGGGCCACTCGGATAGAGGATGGGCCAAGTCTTGTAATTAGAGATAAGGTAGCATCTGGCAGACTTTGCCTTGTACAGTAAGGAACATACAGTCCTAGTTGGGTGCGTTATATCTCTAAGAGGAGATCCCTTGGCCGTAATCCAGTTGGGACTCCTACCTTGTAACCCTGTCCCCTAGTATATAAGGGGAGGCAGGGCGCCCCTTGAAGGCAGGTTGAGTTGGTTCACTAGAATCACCACCATACATCCTCAAAGGAATAACATCACAACTGGACGTAGGGTATTACCTCACATTGAGGGCCTGAACCAGTATAAATCCCCCTGTGTTCCTTTGCAATCCACCGAGTTTCCATCCGCCGGGTAGCCCCATTTCATATTGCCGGTGTAAAACATCGACAATTTGCGAACAATTTCTTTTGCGTCAGTTACTGCTGTGGGCCAGAAAAATCCCTGCCGGTAAGCCTTTCCGACTAACATCCTATATGCGGCATGGTTGCCACATATGCCCGAGTGGATCGACTGTAGGATCTGCTTGCCCACCTCGGTGGTGACACAACGCATAAGGACACCGGATGCGCTCCTTTGGTACAAGTCTTCTCTGACTAGTTGAAAGCTTTTGCTTCGACACTTGATCTGCTCGGCTTGACTGCGATCTTCTGGGAGTTTGTCGTCCAAGAGAAATTTGACAACAGGAGCAGCTTGGATCCCATGTTTGCCAGCTCGTCTGCAGCATCATTGTATTGTCGTAGGACATGTGTTATCTCCAGCCCGTCGAACTTGTTTTCCAGCTTGCGGACCTCCTGACAGTATGCCGCCATGGTATCATCGAGACAAGTCCAATCTTTCATGACTTGGTTCACCACAAGTTGAGAATCCCCACGCACAACCAGTCGGCATATGCCGAGTGATATAGCAATCCGGAGCCCGTGGATAAGTGCCTCATACTCGGCGACATTGTGGGAAGCCGGGAAGTGGATTTGTAGAACGCACTTGAGTTTTTCACCGGTGGGGGATGTCAATATGACTCCAGCCCCGGCGCCACCGATCCATAGAGGACCGTCAAAGTACATTGTCCAGTACTCTAGTTTCGCTGTTGATGTAGGCAGTTGAACTTCTGTCCACTCGGCCACGAAGTCAGCTAGAGCTTGTGATTTAATTGCTGTCCATGGCTGCAAGGTGATATCGAACGCCATCAACTCAAGTGCCCATTTAGCGATTCGGCTGGTGGCCTCACGATTATGAAGGACATCCCCGAGTGGAAACGATATAACCACCATGACTTGATGTGCTTGGAAATAGTGCACCAGCTTCCGGACTGTGATGAGTAGGCCATACAACAGCTTCTAGACCTGTGGATATCTCGTCTTCGAGTCGGCAAGCACCTCACTGACAAAGTAAACTGTCCGTTGTATTTTCTGGATGTGACCCTTTTCGGATCGCTCGACCACCAACACCGTGCTGACTACATGAGTGGTTGCCGCCAGATATAGCATTAGCGGTTCTTGAGGCATAGGTGATGCCAACACGGGAGGTGATGTGTGAAATTGTTTGAAGTCTTCAAAGGCTTGCTGGGCCTCTGGAGTCCATTGGAAATTGTCCGCCTTTTTGAGTAGCTTGAAGAAGGGAATACCCCGTTCGCCCAGTCGGGAAATAAATCGTCTAAGTGCCGCCATGCAGCCTGTCAGCTTCTAGATGCCTTTGAGGTTAGTCGGGGGTGCCATGTTCATGATGGCGTTGACTTTCTCCGGGTTTGCCTCGATGCCGTGATGCGAGACGATGAAGCCGAGTAACTTGCCGGATGGCGCTCCGAAGGCGCATTTTTCTGGGTTCAACTTCATCTTGAATTGTCGAAGATTTTGGAAGGTTTCTTCCAGGTCAGCGATGAGGTCTTCTTTGGACTTGGTCTTGATCACCACGTCATCGATGTAGGCTTCCACATTGCACCCGATCTAAGTGTGCAAACACCGCTGAATTGCCCGTTGATAGGTTGCTCCAGCATTTTTCAAACTGAACGGCATTGTGATGTAGCAGTACGCTCCAAACGGCGTGATGAAAGAAGTCTTTAAGCAGTCTTCCTCCCTCAGGCTGATTTGATGGTATCCCGAGTAGCAGTCGAGAAAGCTAAGTAGGTCGCACCCGGCCGTGGAATCTACCACCTGATCTATCCTGAGAAGACCAAATGGGTCCTTGGGGCACGCCTTGTTGAGATCGGTGTAGTCGACGCACATGCACCATTTACCGTTTTTCTTCCGGACTAGAACTAGGTTTGCCAGCCAATCTGGGTGATAGACCTCCTTGATGAACCCAGCTGCGAGGAGCTTGGTGATCTCCTCACAAATAGCATCCTTGAGGTCTTGAGCGAAGCGCCGCAGCCGTTGCTTGACTGGCTTGGCGTCTGTCTTCACGTTAAGGGCGTGCTCGATCACCTCCCTTGGTACTCCCGGCATGTTGGACAGTTTCCACGCAAATATATCCTTGGAAGGTGACGAGCGCGTCTTCCTATTTGGGGTCGAGTCCAGTCCCGACTAGGGCAGTCTTGGAGGGGTCGGAAGGGTCCAGGGGGATCTTCTTCGTGTCAGAGTCTGCTGAAATTCCCGACTTCACCGCCTTTTTTGCCGGAACTTGATCTTGCTCAACTTCAGTTGTGGAGGCTTGCCGGATGCTGTTGCGCCCGACTGCTGCCTCTTGTGATTGAGCCAGTTCGCACCTCTCCTTGTCGCAAGTGAAAGCTTGCTTGACGTCGCTGCGGAGGGAGAGGACTCCTGCTGGCCCAGGCATCTTGAGCACCATATATGTATAGTGCGGTATCGCCATGAATTTGGCGAGTGCTGGTCGTCCGAGTATGGCGTGGTAGGCAGTCTCGAAGTCAGCGACCTCGAAGCAGATGTTTTCTGTGTGGATGTTATCCCGCTTGCCGAAAGTTACCGGCAAGGTAATCTGCCCAAGTGGTGTTGAAGAGAGGCCAGGAATTATCCCATGGAAGGGCACCGTACTCGGCCGCAGGTTGAACAAGGAATCGTCATCCTCCGTCAAAGTCTTGGCGAATAAGATGTTGAGCGCGCTGCCTCCGTCGATGAGGGTTTTCTTCAACTTGATGTTCTTGACAACCGGGTCCAGGACGAGTGGATAGCGTCCCGGGTGCGAGACCCGATCTGGGTGATCTGCGCGATTGAATGTAATGGCCATCTCTGACCAGCACAGGTACTGGGGGGTGTCCGTCGTAGAGATTGTATTGACGTCGCGTGCAGGTAGCTTCTGTTTTGTCTTGGACTCGTACACGAGCGGCCCTCCGAAGATGTGATTGAGCTCGGCTTGGGGATCTTGAAAATCATCAGCCGGACCCTGATCTGGCTTGTCTTTGTCCTTGTCGGCCAGATGAGAAGCCTGCTCAGAGGCAAACTTCTTAAGCATGTAGCAGTCTTTGGCCGCGTGCTTGCCCTTGGGGTGGAAGGGGCATGGCCCGCTGAGGACCTTCTGGTAGTCATTATTCCGCTGGGGCCACGACCGAGGGCGCACCATGTTGGCCACCTTGTTGTTCGACTTTCGCTTGCGGCTGCCAGACTTGTTTTGAGACGGCTCGTTGTCGGCTTTCGCCTTCTGGTTTTTCTGTCGGGACTCCTTCTTCTCGTCGAGGGCCTCTGCGACTGCTTCAGCCGAGTCAGCGTATTTGTTGGCCATGTCGAAAAGATCCCGGACAGAGGGTGGTGGCTTCCGAGTGAATTTCGCGATGAACGGGGCATCCTTTACTCCTGCGGAAGGCGGCGATGAGGCCTCGTCTCAGATCATTGGGATCTTGTTGCGCTTCTCGGAGAATCTCTTGATAAAATCTCGTAGAGACTCGTTCTTCTTCTGGTGTAGTTGATACAAATCGTGCTCAGAAGATGGCCTCTCGTAGGTTCTGAAAATTGGCGATGAACGCTTCTGAGTTCTCCCCAGGATTCGACCGCCTCGGGAGGCCCTGTCAGCCATGTTCTCGCAGAGTTGGCTAGCGCGACTGGGAGGTACTTAGGCCATGGCTTGTTGTCGCCCCCGGCAGCTCGAACTGCTAGGGTATATACGGTGAGCCAAGACTCGGGATTTGTTTTGCCATCATACTTTTCAATTCTGTGGGCTTAAGCCAGTCAGCCAGTCGACGTCTGTAGCTCCGGTGAAAGCTGGAATGCTTCATCTTCGTGAGGGCTCGGGCTTCGACCACGACAGTTAAACCACTCGTGATGGAGACCGAAGCACTTCATCCTCCAGTCGGCGGCGCTCGTCTTCGTGTCGTTCGTGGCGCCGAGCGTTGATGGTGTGGCGGAGGTCGTGTTGTAGGCGCTCTCAGAGGTCTTGGTTGGGCCAGCGGTCATACTGGTGACCGCCGGTTGTCATTGCCGAGTGAACATTTGCCTGACTCCTCACGTGGCCAACTTGAGTCGGCGCGACCGTGTGATGTGGATGAGCCTGCTACTGGAGATCCCGACCGGTTAGTCGGTACCACGGTGTAGCCCGACTGCTGTTGTTGTTGCTGGCAGGCAGCAGCCGTGATCATCGCCTTGATCTTGACGATAGTTGGGGTGGCCTGGTGATCAAGCCCAACCTAGAGCGTGTCCAGCAAGGTTGCGGCGGCCACAAATTCGTTGTGGAGTGACGAAGACGTCGTGATCGCCGACTTTAGTCTGGAGAATCTGCTGCTGAGCTGCTCGCCTAGCCTTGCGTAGCCCGTCATTGCGAGCCTCGCGGTCAGCCTCCTCCTGTTGTCATAGTCGGCACGCCTCCTCCTGTTGCTCCTCTTGTAGTCAGCGCACCTCGAGTGGTGGTGTTGAAGCCATAAAGATCTCGCGAGGGAGGAGGAAACTTGCCAGACTGGAGTCCTGTCACGCCCAGAAATTCACCAGAATTTCCAAAGCTAATTTGTGCAATAAATTCTCATCCAGGAATCAGCCGAGGTACACAAATTGACAATTTGATAAACATAACCAAAACGAAATAACGATAAATACTTACAACAGAGGCACTTAGTCCTCACACAGGAGAAAACAACAGCGGAACGACAACTAGCGTAGCTTCAGCTCCAAGTCACAGGCAGCTCAACTGGGGTATAGCAAACCATCTTCTCCTCCACGCAAAGCTTCACTCTACAGATTGCAATAATGCAAGACTGAGTACCACCCACCGTACTCAACAAGCCACACTAGGGGATGCAATGTAATGCAACAGGATACCAAAGGAAAAGGCATAATATGGCTTATTGGTGTAAACAGCATTTAAAACATTTGCATTTAAAACCATTGAAAACAATATAGTTTAATTATTAATCAGAATTGAATCAACCACTGAACAGCGCTCCAACGCAGTTCAGGCCCAAACCATAACTCTCCAAACAGGAGCTATCAATATTCCATCATTTATCATCATTATTAAATAATGTGGGACTAATCACAGAAACATTGCTAGGCCGCTCATTAACCGCGAGCACGGCTATTCGAATAGTTTTACTCTGGCCAGAGATGTACCAATTTACCCACAAGACCAATTTCAACATCATGTCAGCCATGCGTCACGATACTCGAAAGTACCGAATAGAGATTGTGATAAGCCTCCATGTAATCCGCACAACAAGGAAGCCCCCGTGGACCACCAGTTTCCAGCCAGAACTGATCGGGTTCTCAGTCTGGGAAACGATGCCAACGCCAAGACATGGACTTATTGATGCAGCCATGGTGGTCTTATTGACACAGCCACAACACACATGGTGGACCCGGTTGAACGTACTACACATTGGATCTACCATTACCATGCTGGCTGTGGTTAGCACGAGTATTGCTTCGCAATAGGTAATCCGCGAACCGGTCCTTAACTGTCATGAGCACCGCTAGCAACATTCCAACCTGATGCTCACAACCACCATCAATCAAGTTTTAGTTGAATAATTAATATCAACCATGACTCACGGTCGTGAATATAGCATTAATCCATAATTAGTCATAATGAGTCATTAATTACATATAAATGAACTATAGTTTCTAGGCATGGCTAAGCAAAAATCCTAAATAATTAGCCAGATAAATAATTAAACATCTAGCTAGTCAATATTATTACCCGGGGTATCAAGGTATAGATATCAACATCAAATGGCCATAATTATCAATGGATATTGGATAATAAGTAAATACACACATAATGTCATTCGAAAACATTTCATGCAATAACTTTAAAATAAAATAGGTTTCACAACTGGGATCAACATGCTCAAGGAGATTATCGTGTGACTTGCCTTGCAATCGCAAAAGTCTTCAAATACTCTTCCGAACTCTTCCGCAGACTCCGAAGTCTTCCGAATCGACGATAGTACGCAACTACACGTAAAACGATAATAAATCCTAAGAAACTCCAAATAAACAATACATAAAAATGCATAAACAAGTGAATTATGATTTTAGATAATTTAGGAAGAATAACGGGTCGATTCGGACTTCAAATGGAAAAGATATGGCTTTTGGAAGATTGAATCCAGAATGAATCCGAAAAGAATTGGAAAAGAATATTCTCAAGAATATTCTCTGAATTTTCGATTAGAATAAATTATTTTAGATAAATGCTGACATGTGGGGTCCATGGTCAGTGACCAGGCATACGGTGGACTTGCTTCATGGATTTAGGAATAGGAGGGGCCGATAGAATGCTGAGGTGGATAGGGCTGACATGGTACTGGATTGCGACATATTGGATCCAACCCGACGGCTGGATCGCTTAGAATTTTATGTGGATTGGACGGCCCGATTAGGTCTCAAAGGTTTAGATGACCGGGATGGCTTGAAGATATATTCGCTGGGGTCCATGCAGCAGTGGCACGCCGTGGAGCCAATTGAGCTCGGCCGTCCAAGGCGCAGCACGGGAGACACGCCGGCAACGGTCGGGGCGTTCGACAATGACAGCGATTGATAGTGCCACAACGGCGATGCATTGGTGAGCCGAGACCGACGAGAGATGGGGCAAAGCAATGGTGTCGTCGGCCTGGAGTGGAGAGGAGGGGATGCGGCGTGCAAGTCCGGCAAGCAGGTTCGCCAGCGGCAGGCAAGACGACGACGGCTCGGGACGGCGGAATTCGACAACCAGACGACAGCGGTGCACGGGAACAGGGGTGGCGACCTAGGGCAGGGCACAACGGGCGGCAGCGCCGGGGAGGAGACGACGATGGCGGAACCGACGGCGACGACAACGACGAACACGGGAAAAGACGAGGCGCCGGTGTAGATGACGACGGCGATGACTGTCTGGCAACGGCGGCAGCATGGGGCAGCGCGTGGAGCAGGCACAGCGGTTGGCGGCTCAGGCATGGCGTCGCGGCATGCCGCAAGGCGACGCGACGACGGTGGCTCCTCGGCGGCAGGTGGCGATGACTTCGAGGAAGGGGCGCATCGGCCTCGGACGACGACGGCAGCAGACGCCGAGGGACGCCGGAGTGGAGGGAGATGAGGAAGAGGGGCGGCAGCTTTGGGGCTCACCGAGACCGGAGGAGGCGGTGTTCGGCGGCAGCGGCAAAGGCAGTCGGCGGAGGCACGAGCAGAGGCAAAGGCGGCAGATGGGGAAGACATAGGGCGGCGACGACGGTACTGGAGAGACCGGCACACGGGCGATAGACGACAACGACAACAGCAGAGGAGGAGGAGGCGGCTACGAGGATGCTCACTAGCGGCGGGCTTCGGCCACAGAGGCGACGATGGCGATGGCTGCCGGTGAAGTGACGCTAGACAGCAGGGGCTTGCAGGGGGCACTGGAAGCAGGGCAGCGGACTCGGGGAAAGCAGAGCAGGGCGGCGGCGGCTTCCTGTGGCAGCGGCACGGCGGGCAGGGGCGCGTGCAGGGGCGACGGCGGCCTGGCGAGGCGGCGCTGTGCAGAAGCGGGAGCGGTGGCGCGGCGCTGGCGGGGAGAGCGGCGACGGCGCACGGGAGCAGCAGAGGGGCGGCGCGACTAGGGCAGCGGCGGCTAGGGCACGCACAGCGCGTGGCGGCTGGCCTTATAGGGGAGAGGATTCCAGGGCAGCATGGGCGACGGCGCGCACGGATTCGGCGGCGGCAGGCGCGGAGAAGAGGCGCAGGCGCTGGCTTGGGCCGGGCAGCGGTGGCGGCGGCGGGCCAAGGGAGCGGCGGTGGTAGGCCGAGCGCAGGCCGGGCCTGGAGGAGCTCTGCCGAGGAGGGGCTTGGCCCGGGCGGCTCGGGGTTGGAGCAGGCCGGCTCGGGCTGGACGTAGAGAGAGACAGAGGAAGGAGACGAGAAGAAAGAGGAGGCAAGGAGCAAGAAGGTAAACAGGGAAAAGGGAAAAAGGATAAAGGGAAAATAAAAGAGGAAAGGGAAAAAGGAGCAGGGTTTTCTAGACTATTTTTGGAACTCGGGATTAACGAGACATTTTCAGAATCGGAATATTTATTTAGAATAGAGGAGACCAAGGGGTTTTAGGATGAAACGACTATTCTGAATATTGAGGGTATATACATTCATACATATATATACATAGGTATAAATATATATATTGGGAATCGAACAGTATTTGGAAGTAAATAGAAAAAGAATATATGTAGTGGGGATCCGGGAGACGGAATATATTGTGGGATTCGGAGAACACTTGGAGGAGATTAGGAAACGGAATATACTCTGAGAGGTTCGGGAAACAAAGGGTATTTTATCAGGGAGTATTTAGGGAAACCGGATCTCGGAATAATTTGGGAATCCGATAAAATTGGAAATTATTTTGCAGAGATCAATAGCTCAGATTATTCGAGCATAATTGAACTTCCCAAGATATGTGGATATTTTGGAGATGCAGGAAATTATAATATTTTCCCGGGAACTGGAAAATAGAATATTCCGAATAAAATATTTTGGGATTAGGGAATTGACAAGGGTGTTTTATTGGGACTGGAATTTGGAGAAATCTCAGACGATTGGGGATTTGGATTCATTTTGACAAAAAAGGAGTTTAAGGGAATATCTGGGATTTATCTCAAAGGGACGTATAGATATTTCGAATACAAAGGATCTCGAATTGGGAGTCCAAAGAGTTCTAGGATTTCAAAGATGAATAAATCTGGTAACTCCAAATTTAGGTTTTTGAGGTGACTTTAGGGTTCTAGGAACGACACAAAACCCTAGAGGAAAAAGGGAGTCAGAGTTCACGATGAACGGGGAGACTTCAAAGGACTGAATCAGAAACGACCCAAACAAGGGAAAAGAAAAAGGAATTTATTTATATTTAATTACTTTACTTTAGTGATCTTTATAGCATTAAAATTAATTCTATAGCTCCAAAAAATCCAAGAAAATTTCAGAGAGTTTATTAAATCACGGGGAATTTACCAGAAGTAAATACCACCACGAAACACGAAGAATTTATTATTATAAATACTCAAACGCTTAAAATACTCCGACAAAACCCCTGGAATATAAAAGCATCAAGTATATATTTAAAATTTAAACTCGGGATTTTTAATATTGAAAATTTCAAATTTTTATTCAAACTCTTTTCTCAAACAAAAATTTTCTAGTGTATTCTTGTATTTCCATTTACCCACGATAATTTTTAATTAAGACGATTTTCAGGGCGTTACAAGTCCGAACTAGCGTTCGAACCGTTATCCAACTTGGAGTCGGACTCCGAGTAGTTTATCGGAGTAAGAACGACCCCGACCTCTCTTGATCCAATCTGAAACGGCGCTTGGCCGTGTCCAAACTGAATCGTAGGAGATCGGGTCTACTGCGAGTGATGTGGACCCACAGCATCGCCGAATCCGTGTGGGAGATTGATGATCTCTCCCCTTCTTGGCCCAACCCGAGCTGGCTCAAGGCCTAGCACAAGTCGGATGCCAAAAGAGAGAGTTGTCCTAATGCTCGGCAAAGTGAAGGACTGCCGCAGTAGATCGTTGAAGGAGATTGCAACGTCCTGTGGGCCGACTGGCGCAACGTCGGCTAGTTCCTCGGCCGGCTGAATTGGATCTGCTTCTGCCAAGGTAAGGTTGCCGATCTGGTCGGCGACGAAATCAAGGCTTTCGAAAGAAATTATGTCTCCAGGGGAGAACTTGTTGCCGTCGATTCTGGTTGCTGGATCCATCGAGCTTGTAGATGTGAAACTCGCCAGAGCCCCTACCTGGCGCGCCAACTGTCGATGTTTTACACCGGCAATAGAACTATAGGGCTACTCGGCAAGGGGAAACTCAGTGGATTGCAGAGGAACGCAAAGAAGATTTATACTGGTTCAGACCCTCGAGGTGAGGTAATACCCTACATCTAGTTGTGGTGTAATTCCTCTGAGATGTTTGTTGATCAATGATCTCGTGCCTCTTGAGGGGTGCCCTGCCTCCCCTTATATACTGGGGGACAAGGGTACATGAAAAGGATCCCAGCCGAATACGGCCAAGGGATTTCTCTCTTAGAGATAGAAACTTATCCGACTAAGACTATGTTTTCCTTATCGTACAAGGCAAAGTCTACCGGGTGTTATCTTATCTCTAATTACAAGACTCGGCCCATCCTCTATCCGAGTGGCCCATATGCTTGTGAAGAGGTACCCGGGGCCCATGGCCTCCACAGGCATGGCGGCAGGAGCTGGTGGCATAGTCCCCTTGGGATCTATGTCAACTTGTTTCCTGCACAATATGTCAAATATCAAGACACTACCACATCATTCAAAATTCTTAGAAGATTGAAGATTACTTACCTTTTGGAAGTCTTGAACTTCCACGGGGGAGCTCCAGAAGATGTCGGTGAGGGGCTTGATAGCCTGCTCGGTGGCAGAGAGCTACCGGCTATCGGGCTAGTCGGCGCGGCAGCCGATGGTGGTGACTTGGCCCTAGTTGGCTCTGTTCCTGACACAGCCAACTAGGGTGTCGAGGCACTCGGCGGTGCTGGCCTTGGGCTCGGTGGGGCTGGTCTTGGGCTTGGCAGCGCTGGCCTTGGGCTTGGAGACACCGGTCTTGGGCTTGGTGGCCTGGGAGCTAAACTGACAGGATCCTTGATCTTTAGGCTCCCCGGTGCTGCACTCGGCGTGCTTTTCTTCTTCTTGCCCAGGTCTTTAATTGGCTTCTTCCCAGTCCTCTTGGGGCTAGGTTGGGCAGCAGAAGGGCTGGCTGGCTGTTTCTTCATTTTGGTGGCCGGCTGATTTTGGGAGTCAATATCAAACTCCACAGAGTCCTTCAAGTATTTCGATAACATATATCATGCATTGCAGAACAATCCAAGATAGATATTCGCAAATATTCGTCACAGAAGGATGACAATCCAATATCAATCTTTCAAGATTACCTGTGGCCGAGGCCTGCTCCGGCTATAGGGCGTGGGGGCGCGTTCAACGTCCTCAGTCTCCACTACCCCATTGACAAAGAAGCCAAGCAAGGTATCAGTAACCTTGTTCTTGTCGGCTATGTCAGGGTATTCGCGGCTAGAATCATCCTTGCCCTGGTAATCCCAAGAAAAATGGCTCCTAGCCTTCAGAGGTCTGGTGCGGCGATTGAGAAAACACCTTGTCACCAAGGGACCTGTCATCCCCGAGCTCTTCAGGAGGTTGATTTTCTCCATCAATTGGTATACTTGTCCCATTTCTTCATAATATGGCACTGAAGACCAACTGGGCAGAACTGTTGGTGGAGAACCAGTAAAAGGGGCTAGAGAAGGTTCGAGATTAGAACAGTAGAATCGTTCTCTATGCCAGCTGTGGAGACCATGGGCCCCGGATACCTCATTACCAGTATATGGGCCACTCCGATAGAGGATGGGCTGAACCATGTAATTAGAGATAAAGATGGACCCGACAGGCTTTGCTTTTGTATAATAAGGAAAGATAGTCTTAGTTGGATAGGTCTCTATCTCTAAGAAGGAAATCCCTTGGCCGTATCCGGCTGGGACCTTATCATGTACCGCTGTCCCTTAGTATATAAAGGGAGGCAGGGCGCCCCATGAGGGCAGCGGAAGATTCATCGATCATCAAACACCTCAGAGGAATAACACTCACTGGACGTAGGGTATTACTAATCGAGGGCTGAACCAGTATAAATCTTCTCTGTGTTCTCTGCATCCACCGAATTCACTTCGGCCGGTAGCTATAGTTTTAATGCCGTTGCAGAGCTCGAGTGGCGCCAGGTAGGGGTTCGACGAATTCTCATCAGCAGATTCATGGATTCAACAACGAGTCAATGGCAACAAGTTCTCCCTGGAGGAATTTACTTCAGGAGCCTAGATTTCGTTGCGATCAACTCGGCAATCTCACATTGGCTAAGGCAGACCATCTTGCCGGCCAGAACTAGCGACAGTTGCGCTAGTCGGCCAGACACTGTTGGTCTCCTTAAATGACTTACTGCGGCAGTCCTTCACATCGCCGAGCGATCGGCACAACCTCTCTGTCGGCGTGATCGGTAGGGGCTGAGCAGCCCGGGTTGGGCGAGAAGGGGAGAGATGTCAATCTCACCGCACGCTTCGGCGAGCTGCGCTCTACGTCCCGCGCAGCAGATCCCGACCTCCTAAATTTAGTTTTGGACACCGGAAAGCATCGTTATCAGATTGGACAGAGAGGTGGACGTCGTTTCTTATCCGATAACTATTCGGAGTCGACACTAAGTCAAATAGCGGTTCGAGCCGCCGTTCGGACTCTAGTTTGGCAAGCTCCTCCTTCCCGCGAGATCTTAGGCCTAACCCACCTTCCGAGGTACAGCCGACTACAGGAGCAACGAGGAGGGGCGCGCCGATACAAAGAGGAGGCCAACCGCGAGGCCGAATAAGGGCTACGCCAGGCTGGGGCGAGTCGCCAGCAGCATCTCAAACAAAGATCAGGACACAACGTCTCGTCACGCCACATCACGAACGTTGTGGCGCGCAACCTCTGGATAACTCATCTCGGCTGTATCGGCACCAATGCAAGATCAAGGCGATGATCAAGCTTGCTGCTGTCAGCAGCAACAGCAGTCGGCGCACAGTTATCGACCAGCCGTTGGGTATCCGGGGCAGGTATCTGCATCAATGAGATGCTGGGCGGCCGGCTCAGTCAAGCAACGCGAAGAGTCGGCAAACAAGCTCGGCAATACAACAATGAAGGCGGTGGTGCAGTACGTACGACTAATCAAGAAACTCCGAGTACGACTGCACGCGACCGTTCGACACCTTGAAATGCTCGAGGGAGAGATGAACGCCGCGACTGGAGGTGAAAAACCGGCGCTTCGGCTCTCCAACCGATGTTATGCTGCAATACCGCCGGACGGAGCGGAGCTCACGAGAGGAGGCTCCCGCTTTCATCGGGAGCTAGGATGTCTATTTGGCCGACTGTTTAAGCCCGCTGGGAATTGAAAGTATGACGCGAAGACAAATCCGGACTGGTCACCGTTTTATACCTAGCAGTTTCATGCGCTGGGGCGCAACAAAGCCATGGCTTAACTCCTCCAGTCGCGCTAGCCGACTTGTGAGGACATGGCGACAGCGCCTCGAGGCGGTCGAATTCGGCCTGGGACAACATCAGGAGCGTTTCATCGCTATTTCCAGGGGATACGAGGACCGGCTTTTCAAAGCATGATCTTTATCAGCTGCCAAGAAGAAAACGAGTCTCTAGTGAATCTCAAAGGTTTTCAAAGAGTGCAACCAATTCAACTGTAAGACGAGGCGTCATCGCCGCCTTTCGCAAGGGGGTTAAAGACGCCTCCGCTTAATTGCAAGTTCACTCGAGCACCACTCACACAGTCCGGTCACTCCGAATGCACCAATACAGCTGACTCGGCTGAAGCGGTAGGCCGAGGCCCTCGAGAGAAGAAGAGCCCCGACAGAAAAGACAGAAGTGCCAAAGCCGACAACACGACCCTCTCAAATAAGTTGGCAGCGCAAGCGGAAGTCGGACAAGAGGTGGCTAAGGAGCACAGTCGCGCAGCCCAGCGGAACAAATGATACCAGAAGTCATAGAGCAGGCCATGCCCTTCACCCCAAGGGCAAGCACGCGGCAAAGACTGCTACATGCTCAAAGAAGTTGCCTCCGAGCAGGCTTCATCGTCTGGCGGACCAGGCAAAGCCTAGCCAACTCGGGTCGGCTGTATTTC
>RYFJ01000125.1:0-99432 GCA_003991445.1 Oryza meyeriana var. granulata | reverse complement strand
GTGGAATCGAAAAATACGACGGCAAGACAACCCCAAGCTGGCTTTACCGTATTACCCTGGCTATCTAAGCTACCGAGGTGACCATAAGCCATGCTAACTACCTCCCGGCTGCCCTGTAACTTCATGAGACATGGGCTAAAGGCTCCCGCATCAATCGACTCCTGGGGAACTCGGGGAACGCTTCATAGCCAACTTTCAAACTTACGAAGACCATCTCGGAGCAAACTCTACCAGCTGCACCAAAGGAAGAACGGAGACCCCTCCGTAGTGCATCAAGAGGTTCTTCGAGAGCGCAATTCCCCCTATGATCAAGGAGAGGTCATCTGCGCCACTTCCACAAGGGAGTCAAGATGCCCCGTTCATCGCGAATTCACGCGAAGGCCACCAGCCTCTATCCGGCTCTCTCGATAAGCAAAAAATATGCCGACCGCCCCGAAAGTGGTGCAGAGCCTCGACGAGAACCAAAGAGCCCTGGCAGAAGGACAGAAGGCAAAGCGAACGACTCACACAGAACAACCGCAGCCGCAATCGGAGCGAACAATTGATCCAAACATGATGAACTCGCGGCCCCACGGAACAACGACTATCAGAAGTTATGACGGGCCCTGCCCCTCCACCCCAAAGGGCAAGCATTGCGCCAAGGAGCTGTTCATGCTAAGAAGTTGCTTCTAAGCAGGCTTCATCATCTGGCACCCGTGTAAAAACAAGACAAAACAACCAGATTCGCACCGGCCGATGATTTCAAGATCCTCAAGCCGCTCAACCACATCTTCAGAGGGCCGTCTTGTATGAGTCCAGCGGAAGCAAAGCTTAACTGCACGTGACGTCAACGCGTGTCTACAGCAATGCCCCCCAATATTTGCGTTTGGTCAGAAAGTCCATCATGTTCCCCGCGCAATCACCAGATTGCGTTTCACACCCAGGACGCACCCACTCGTCCTGACCCGGTCGTCAAAAAAATATCAAGCTGAAGAAGGTCTCATAGATGAGGCAGTGCACTCAATTTTGTTCACCAAGACCCTAAATGAGATGAAGATCCCGTCAGATGCGCGAGTACGCGGCCCTTCACGTATAAATTCCCACCTGTCTTCAACACCCCTCAGGCAGATAACCTTGCCATCACCTTTGGCCGCGGGATAACTTCTGCCTAAAAAACATCGCTTCGAGGGTACCAAACTTCGAAACTGTTACCATCGATACTCGAACGACGCACTCGCCAGAATCATGGCAATACCACACTGTATAACAGACATGGTGCTCAAGATGCCAGCCAGCCGGATCTCTCCCGCCACAGCGACGTCAAGCAAGCCGTCACCTGCTACAAGAGAGCGCAGTTAGCCAATCACGATGAAGTGCAGGCGGACACAAACAGCATTGGCAAGCAGACAACGAAGTCGAGGAAGAACAAGTTCCGTAAAAACAGTAGCAAATCGGAATTTTCAGGGACGTTCTGACACGAAGAAGATCCTCCGACCCTTCCGACTCCTCCAAGACTGCTCTATCGGACGACTCGACCCCAAATAGAAAGACGTGCTCGTCACCTTCCTTCAAGCCAACAAGGATATTTCTCATGGAAAACATCCGACTGCCGGGTTACCAAGGAGCTGATATCGCAGCACCCCTTCAATGTCAAGACAGACGCCAGCCAGTCAAGCAACGCTATGGTTGCTTTGCACAGGACCGGAAAGATGCTATTTGGGAGGAGAAACCAAGCTCCTCGCAGCCGGGTTCATCAAAGTGGTCTACCACCCGGACTAGTTGGCTAACCATCCTGCGTCCAGAAGAAAAAGGGTAAATGATGCATGTGCGTCGATACACCGATACTAAACAAGCGTGCCCAAGGATCCTGTTCGTCTACCAAGAATAGGATCAAGGGATCAACGCGGGTGCGAATTTAGCTTTCTCGACTGTTACTCGGTGATACCACCATAATTAGCCGAAGAGGACAATACTTAAAAAACTTTTTCACGTTGTTTGGGCACTTACTTCTACATACTATGCACTTCGTTCTGAATAAGCTGGGACAACGTATCAACAGCAAGTTTAGCGGTTCTACACACTCAGATGGGCGCACGTGGAGGCCTATGTTATGGTGAGTGAGCAAGACCAAGTCCAAGAAAGCACTCATCACTGACTGAAGAACCTTCCAAAATCTTCAAAAGATTCGATATGAAGTTGAAATCCGCAAAAAGTGCCCTTCGATTGTGCATCCGGCAAGCTACTCGGCTTCTCGTTCGCATCGTGCACCGAGCAACCCAGAGAAATCAATTGTAATCATGAACATGGCACCCCGACTACCAAAAGGACATCCAGAAGACTTACAGCGCATGGCGGCACCAGCCAGTTTATTCCCGACTAAGCAAATGGGGCATGCCCTTTTTCAAGTAGTAAGAAAGCAGACAATTTCCAATGAACTTCTGAAGACAGCAAGCCTTCAAAGACTTCAAAAATTTCTCACATCATCACCCGTGTTGTCATCACTATGCCCAAAGAAGCCTTGTAATGCTACACCTAGCGAAACACTCAAGTATCAGCACGAGTTGGTGGTCAACGAATCCAACCAGTCACATACAGAAGATCAACGCCAGTCTACTTTGTCAGCAAAGGTCCTTGCCGACTCAAGATGAGAGATATCCGTGGTCCAGAAGCTGCTTTATGTTACGTCATCATTGTCCAGAAGCTGGTGCACTATTTTCAATCGCATCAGTCACGGTGGTCACATCGTATCCACTTGGGGATGTCCTGCATAACTGCGAGGCCATCGGCTGAATCGCTAAATGGGCACTCGAGTTGATGGCGTTTGACATCACCTTTCAGCCACGGACAGCCATCAAATCACAAGCTCTAGCCGACTTCATGGCCGAGTGGACAGAAGTTCAATACCCACAATCAACAACGAAGCTAGAGTACTGACAATGACTTGACGTTCTCTACGTCGGCGCGCCGGGGCTAGCGTTGTTACTAACGTCCCCCACTGGCGAAAAACTCAAGTACGTTCTACAGATCCACTTCCAGGCTTCCCACATTGTCGCCGAGTACGACACTCATCCACGGGGGCTTCCGCATCGCTATATCACTTGCATCCGTCGACTGGCTATGCACGGAGACTCTCAACCTCGTGGTAAACCAAGTCAAAAGACTGGACATGTCTCGACGATGACCATGGCGACATACTGTCAGGAGGTCCGCAAGCTGGAAAACAAGTTTGACGGGCTGGAGATAACAAATGTCCTACGACAATACAATGATGCTGCAGATGAATTGGCAAACATGGGATCCAAGCGAGAAGTAGTCCCGACAGGGATCTTTGTCGAGCAACTCATGGAGCCGTCAGTCAAGAAGAAACCAGTACCAGAGGAGTCGGGAGACGAACCTACCCCGGCAACAGACGAAGTACTAAACATATGTCAAGACTGGTGGACTCCTGTTCTCAAATTCCTCTTGGACGATGAACTCCCAGAAGACTGCAGTCATGCCGAACAAATAAAACGTCGAAGCAAGAGTTTCCTAGTCGTCAGAGATGACCTGTACCGTAGAAGTGCATCGGTGTCCTCATGCGCTACGTCACCACCGAGGAGGGCAAGCAGATTCTGCAATCGATCCACTCGGGCATATGTGGCAACCATGCCGCATCCAGGACATTAGTCGAAATGGCTTACCGGTAGGGATTTTTCTGGCCAACAGTAGTAATAGATGCAAAAGACATAGTTCGCACATGCGAGGGTTGCCAGTTCTATGCACAACAAACAAATCTCCCAGCCCAAGAACTCCAAACAATCCCAATCTCTTGGCCCTTTGCAGAATGGGGGCATGACTTGGTCGGGCCTTTCAAGAAAGCGCCAGGAGGGTTCACACACTTGTTTGTCGCAGTGGATAAATTCACCAAGTGGATTGAGGCAAAACCTGTTGCTACCATAACAGCGGCAAGAGCAAAGGACTTCATCATGAGTATATTATACTGATTCGGGGTCCCTAACCACATCATCACAGACAACGGTACTCAGTTCACGGGTGGCGTCTTTCAAGATTTCTGTGACGACATTGCACATATATTTACACATATCCTTACAAAAGGTTTATATATACACCGATTGCATGATAGACTATTCTTACATACCCAGGTCTTAGGTGATCATCTCTGCAGTCAGCCTTGCCTGGGCTATCAGCCCTAGCGCCTCCTCAGGTGTCGTCTCCTCGGCGAATCCCTCTCCAATGGCTTCAATATCTGCACTGGGGTAGATTGACTTGGTCATCGCCAGGGTTTGTGCCACACCGATAACAACATGCTCATCCGAGTACCTCTTCAGGGTACTCGGTGCTTCGTTAAGGCGCGCCTACACTTGGGAGATCGTGTTGGAGCTAGTTCCCATGTAGTGAGGATCCATGATGTCTAGGAGCCCTTTTGCGGACTCGGCAAGGATCTCTCGTGACACCTTGACAACCTTTATCTCCTCTGCAAAAGCCTAAAATTGGATTTGGGCATTGGCTCTAGCAGCTGCCCAGGTTCATCGACAAGTAAACTTGTTAGGCAACACTGCAGATAGGGTACTCAATGGATTGGTTAAGGTCATTGTCAGAGGGAAGACTTACTTTCATAGTCGGCCTCCCAGTTGGCTTTGGCCTTCTCCAGTTCAGCCTTTTCCTTCTCGAGCTTGGCGTTGGCCTTCTTCAAGTCGGCCTTCTCTTTCTTGAGCTCAGCCTTGGCCCTTGTTAAGTTGGCCTTGTCTTTTTCAAGCCTGGCCTTGGCTCTCTCGGCCTCCTCCAGCTTGGCTTCTCCCTCTGTTCGGGTCCTCCGCTCGGCTTCGAGGGCTGCACATCAGAGCAGTCAAGTACTCAACATTGCAGCCAAGACACAACGGGCAGTCGGGGAACAACATGGCTGGAGAAATATGCTAAGGGCTTAGTCAGGAAGACGTATTCGAGAGACTTACTTCCAATCTTGTTGGCTTGGTCCCAATTTTCGTCCCTGAGCTGACTACCGGCTCCCCTCAACCAAGATTCCCTCTCCTGGCTGCGCTGTTCCACTTCGACCTTTAAGGCCTGGAGCTGGTCCAATTCTTGGAGCTGGGGGGCAAGCCGGATCAGGACCTCGTTCGTCCTCTCCGAGTGGTCAACAATTTTCTGCTCGGGGAAAAACAGAGCAAATCAGAGTCAAGCGTCAGAACACCCACACAAGGAAGACTACCAAGACTCCAATACGGCGAAAGTCATACCCGGACACCCTGGGACGCAGCGATCGTGGCGCGAAGCAAGTCTTCATGCTCCTTCTCCACCGCAACCTCATCGTTCTTGTAACTCTTTGTGGTTCCGTCGGGGGCTACCCAGCGAAATGTCCTCGGGAATTTGCGGGGAGGAGCCTCAAGCCTGGGGAGGTCTGGCCTCTTCGCAGACGATGATGACGACGACGACATGGATGGCGACAGGGTCCTAGCCCCCAACTCGGCGGCTGCTAGGGCTTCAAAGACATGTTCAGGGGCAGGAGCAACAGCTTCAACATTAGCCCCTTGGTCGGCCAGCGTCAGTGGCTCTGTAGTCGGGATGACCTTGGTCCCCGCGACTAAGACGGTCGCTGGCTCAGCAGATATGCTCGCGAGCGCTGGTCCAGCTGGGGACGGCTCGGCAACAGGAGCATCCGGCGCGGTCTCCTTGAGATCAATGTTTGTGCATTTCCTACACGACGAGTCAGATATCAACACACCACAATGCTGAACAGGACTTCCGAAAGACTTAAAGTCACATACCTCTTGGAAAACTTGAGCTCGCCCCCGGGGGCTCCTGATGTCGGCGGTGGACTGCTACCGGCTGTTGGGCTGGACGGCGTGACAGTCGGCGGCGGCATTTTTGTCCTGGTTGGCCCCGCTCCAGGCGTGGCCGGCTGGGGCATTCGGGTACTCGGCGGTGCCATCCTTGGGCTCAGTGTTGCTGAGCCCGGTGGCACTTGACCCAACCTTGTACCCGGCAGCACTCTTATTGGGCTCGATGAAGCTCAGCTCGACTGCGCTGGTCCCGGTCTAGGACCCAGCGGCCTATGGGCTATACCGGCGGTGTCTTTTATCTTCAGACTCCTGACTGTGGCACTCGGCCTCATAACCTTCTTCTTGCCCTCATCTACAACAGGCCTCTTCCCCGCTCTCTTGTAGTCGGGCTGGGCAGCGGAGGGACTTCTCGGCCTCTTCTTCGACTTCACAGCCGACAACGGTCGGGAGTCATCATCAAACTCCTCACATGACTGCCAGTAGTTCAACAATACATATTACACATCCTAGAGCCAACCTGGACATATATCCGCAAGCACTCATCACAGAAGAACTACAAGGCAACATTAGTGAAAGATACCTTTGGACGAGGCCGTTTTTGGCTGTAAGCCGCAACGGAGCGCTCTGCATCTTCGGTCTCAACCACCCCATTGGAGAAATAACTGAACAGCACTTCGGTCACTTTGTGCTGGTTAGCTAGATCTCGGCATTCTCGGTCGGGATCATCTCTCCCCTGGCAATCCCAACAGAATTGGCTTCTCAGCTTCAACGGCTGGATGCGTCGGGTCAAGAAACGCCTGGCTACCCAGGGCCCGGTCAGATCGGCTTTCTTTAGCTTGTCCAGTCTTTCAAGTAACTGACGCACTTGGCCCATCTCCTCAAAAGTTGGTTCTGGTGACCAATCGGACGAGATCACCGGAGGCAAACCAGTAAATGGAGGCAGAGAGGGTTCCAAATCAGAACAATAGAACCACTCTTTGTGCCAACCTTTCAAGGAAGTTTTTAGAGGAAGATGAAGATATGTCTTTTTCATTTCACTTCTCAGCTGAAGGCTGGCCCCCCCAATCACCTGAACCTTGTTCTTAGAGGGCTGGGGCTTGATGTGGAACAAATGTCTAAAAAGATTCAAGTGGGGTTCCAAACCAAGAAACACTCGCAAAGAGTTACAAAAATAGAAATTTGCAAGACTGAGATGGGATTCAGATTCACCAACTCCAATCCATAAAAGGCAAGAAGATGGTGGAGGAAGTCAGAAGATGGAAGAAATAGACCTAGGTCGAAAAAAGAGGCGAAAACAACAGTTTCGCTGGCCTGGGGTTCTGGAACTGATTCACCTCCAGCAGGGCGCCAACAGATGATATCGCGACTTTGCAGCCGCAACAACTTCTCTAAGTGCTCCAGCTTGGACCGACCGCAATCCGAAGTCGGCCATGCCTCTCCCGACACATCCACGAGATCTAAAGCCCTTGGCATGATTAGAGATGAGAAGATTTGGGGAAAATGTTGCAGGAGGCTTGGAATGGACGAGAAGGAGCAGAATCGCCCGAGTTCCAATGGGGAAGAGCGAACAATGGCGAACCCTAGTGGAGTGGGAGGCGAAATTTCGGCGCGGAAGTTGGAAGACGAAACGATTGGTGGATTGGAGAAGATGAAGGAATCTTTTCTCTCTCTCCCCGCCTTTTATAGAGCCATTTCCGATTCGTGGGCTTGGGCTTACACAGTCGGTACTGGGCCACCAAGATATGAGTTTCTATAGTAGCACGCTCAATATGGGCCGCTTGCTGGCTATGTTAAAACCATAGTGCTGGTGCTGCTAACAGGAACCGATGAGATAAACAGGTATGCTTCATGAAGGCCTAATTGCTAAACACATGTGTTTGGGTATCTGTCTTATCCACCAAGTATTGAAGATATACCCTTATAAGAGTCACAAGCTGGTCTTCATCAAAATTGGAGATGCAGATATCTCTCAAGTACACCTGACCACATAATGCATTAAATTTCATAAATTGGTACTCGGCCTACATGCCTGGCCAACAGTTGCCATGAGCAAATCTCTTTCCAGCCGACATGACGCTAAGGAGTCTAACTTCCGAGTAGTGCACTACTCAGGAGAGACTATAAATATTTCTTCCAGCTGACATGAAACTGAGGAGTCTAACTTCCGAGTAGGACGCCACTCAGGAAAGACTACAAACACCTTTTCCAGCTGACATGAAGCGGAAGAGTCCCATATACGGGTGGCTTGCAACTCAGCAAAGACTATAAATTATATTCCGGTTGACATGATACCGAAGAGTCTCATATACCAGTAGTATACTACTCAGGAAAGACTATAAGGTTAATCATCTTTGACGCTATGTTTAATTGTTTTCACAATTAAGCACAAAGTCGGGGGCTACACCTAATAGGTGCGCCTATTCAGTGCACACTATTCATACATCTACATGGAGCCCTTCGTAGCCTCACTGCCAGCTGACATGAAGCAGGACTCGGGAACAAGAAGCACTCAGAGAAAGAGTACTCAGGAGCAATGCACTCAGGCAATCTTCACCGTGGAGGATGAGCACTCGGCATCAGCAGTGACTCAACTATGAAGGTCTCAGGGGCTAGTGTGGAGGCCATGGGCCCCGGGTACCTCATCACAAGCATATGGGCCACTCGGATAGAGGATGGGCCTAGCCTTGTAATTAGAGATATGATAGAACCCGGCAGACTTTGCCTTGTACGATAAGGAATATACAGTTCTAGTCGGGTAGGTTATATCTCTAAGAGGAGATCCCTTGGCTGTAATCCGGCTGGGACTCCTACCTTGTACCCCTGTCCCCCAGTATATAAGGGGAGGCAGGGCGCCCCCTGAGGGCAAGAGTTCATCAGAACGACACACATCCTCAAAGGAATACATCACAACTGGACATAGGGTATTGCCTCACATCGAGTGCCTGAACTAGTATAAAAATCTCCCCGTTGTCCTTTGCAATCCACCGAGTAGCCCCATATTCAAATTGCCGGTGTAAAACATCGACATCGAGCGATCCGAACCAGGTCATATACAGAAAATATGGCTAGTATACTTCGTCAGCGAGGTCCTAGCCAACTCAAAGATGAAATATCCTCAGGTCCAGAAGCTGCTATACGGCCTGCTCATCACTGACCGGAAGCTGGTGCACTATTTTCAGTCACATCAAGTCACGGTGGTCACATCATATCCACTCGAGGACGACCTGCACAACTACGAGGCCACTGGCTGAATCGCTAAATGGGCGCTCGAGTTGATGGCGTTCGACATCACCTTTCAGCCACGGACAACAATCAAATCTCAAGCTTTAGCCGACTTTGTGGCCGAGTGGACAGAAGTTCAAACGACTACAACAACAGCGAAGCTAGAGTACTGGACAATGTACTTCGATAGTTCTCTAAGGATCGGCGGCACCGAGACCGGCATCGTACTGACGTCACCCACTAGCGAAAAACTCAAGTATCTTCTCCAGATTCACTTTTCGGCTTTCCACAATGTCGCAGAGTACGAGGCACTCATCCGCGGGCTCCACATTGCTATATCACTCGGCATCCATCGACTAGTTGTACGAGGGGACTCTCAACTCGTGGTGAACCAAGTCATGAAAGACTGGACATGTCTCGACGATACCATGGTGGCGTACTGTTAGGAGTCACGAAAGCTAGAAAACAAGTTTGATGGGTTGGAGATAACTCACGTCTTACGACAATACAATGACACTGCAGACGAATTGGCTAACATGGGATCCAAGAGAGAAATGGTCCTGACTGGGATTTTTGTCGAACAACTAATGGAGCCATCAGTCAAGAAGAAACTAGTGCCAGATCAGACGGGGGCTAAGCCTACCCTGGCAACAGATGAAGTACTAATCATATCTCAAGATTGGCGAACTATAGTTTTTAAATTCCTCTTGGACGATGAACACCCAGAAGATCGCATTGAAGCCAAATAAATCAAACGTCCAAGCAAATGTTTCCTAGTTGTCAGAGAAGACCTATACCGAATAAGTGCATCCGGAGTCCTCATGCGCTGCGTCACACCCGACAAGGGCAAGCAGATTCAGCAATCAATCCACTCGGGTATATGTGGCAACCACGCCGCATCCAGGATGTTAGTCGGAAAGGCTTACAGGCAGGGATTTTTCTGGCTAACAGCAGTAATAGATGCTAAAGACATAGTTCGCACTTGCAAAGGTTGTCAGTTCTATGCAACACAAACAAATCTCCCAGCCCAAGAACTCCAAACAATCCCAATCTCTTGGCCCTTTGCAGTATGGGGGCTTGACATGGTCGGGCCTTTCAAAAAAGCGCCAGGAGGGTTCACACACTTGTTCATCGCAGTGGATAAATTCACAAAGTGGATTGAGGCAAAACATGTTGCTACCATAACAGCGGCACAAGCAAAGGACTTCATCATGAGTATAATATACCGATTCGGGGTCCCTAACCGCATCATAACGGACAACGGTACTCAGTTCACTGGCGGCGTATTTCAAGATTTCTGTGACGACTTTGGCATTAAGATCTGTTATGCTTCTGTGGCACACCCACGGAGCAATAGGCAGGTCGAGCGTGCCAACGGCATGGTCTTACAAGGTATCAAGGAGCCCTTTCACTGATTCGGCAAGAATCTCCCATGACTCCTTGACAACTTTAATCTCTGCTGCAAAGGCTTGGAATTGGATTTGGGCATTGGCTCTTGAAGCTGCTCGGATTCATAGACAAGTATACTTGTTAGCCAAAATTGCAATCTAGGTAACAAGAGGATTGGTTAAGGTTATTGTCAGAGGGAAGGCTTACTATCATTGTCGGCCTCTACTTTGGCTTTGGCCTTTTCCAGTTTAGCTTTAGCCTTTTCAACCTTTTTCAGCTCAGATTCCTGTTGTTTCTTCTCCTCTGTCTGGGCCTTCAACTTGGCTTTGAGGGCTGTACATCAGAATAGTCATGAACTCAAGCTTACAGTCAGGACTCAACCGGGCAGTCGGGAAACAGCGGATCTAGAGAAATACACTCGAGATTTATTCGAGAAGACAAATACAGGAGACTTACTTCTGATCTTCTTGGCTAGAGCCCACTTCTCATCCCTGAGCTGGTCAACTGCTCCCTTCAGCCATGTCTCCCTCTCCTAACTAGACTGTTCCAGGTCGGCCTTCTTGGCCTGGAGCTGGCCCAACCATTGGAGATGGGGGGCAAGCTGGGTCAAAACCTTGTTCACTTTCTCTGAGCGGTCGACTATCTTCTGCTCGGAGCAAAAATAGAGCAAAACAGAGTCAAGAGGCAGAGAACTGATACAGGGAAGATTTTCAAGAACTCAATATGGCGAGAGTCATACCTGGACTCCCCAGAACGCGGCAATTGCGGCACAAAGAAGAACTTCGCTCTCCCTCTCCGCTACCTCCTCATCATGCTCGTAGCTTTCTACAAGTCCCTCGGGGGATACCCAGTGGAATGTTCTCAGGAACCTGCGAGGAGGGGCTTCAAGTCTGGGGAGATCCAATTCTAAGCACGACGACGATGATATGGACGGTGACAAGGTCCTGGCTTCTAGCTCGGCAGCTACTGGGGCCTCAGGGACTCGCTCAGGGGCCGGAGCCATGGCTTCTGTACTTGCCCCTTGGTCAGCCAGCACTAGCAGTCCTGCTGTCGGGACAGCCTTAGTTTCCGCAACTGAGGCAGTCACCGGCTCAGTAAATGAGCTTGTTAGTGTTGGCTCGGCAACGGGAGCAGTCAGCGTAGTCTTTTTCAGATCTACGTCAACTCGCCTCCTGTCGATGTTTTACACTGGCAATATGAATATGGGGCTACCCGACGAATGGAAACTCGGTGGATTGCAAAAGAACACGGGGAGATTTATACTGGTTCAGGCCCTCAATGTGAGGTAATACCCTACGTCCAGTTGTGGTGTTATTCCTTTGAGGATGTATGGTGGTGATTCTGGTGAACCAACTCAACCTGCTCTCAGGGGACGCCCTGCCTCCCCTTGTATACTGGGGGACAGGGTTACAAGGTAGGAGTCCCAACCGGATTACGGCCAAGGGATCTCCTCTTAGAGATATAACGCACCCAACTAGGACTGTGTTTTCCTTATCATACAAGGCAAAGTCTGCCGAGTGTGGCTATATCCCTAATTACAAGGCTAGGCCCATCCTCTATCTGAGTGGCCATATGCTTGTCATGAGGTACCCGGGGCCCATGGCACCCACAGTAGCCCCTGAGACCTTCATAGTTGAGTCATAGCTGATGCCGAGTGCTCATCCTCCATGGTGAAGTCTTCCCGAGTGCATTGCTCCCGAGTACTCTTTGTCCGAGTGAGTCTTCTTCCCGAGTCCTGCTTCATGTCAGCTGGCAGCGAGGCTATGAAGGGCTTCATGTAGATATATGAATAGTGTGCACCGAATAGGTGCACCTATTAGGTGTAGCCCCCAACTTTGGGCTTAATTGTGAAAACAATTAAACATGAAGTCAAAGATCTTTAACCTTGTAGTCTTTCCCGAGTAGTATACTACTGGTATATGAGACTCTTCGGTATCATGTCAACCGGAATAAACTTTATAGTCTTGCCGAGTAGGGAACTACTCGTATGTAGGACTCTTCGACTTCATGTCAGTCAGAATGGGTAGTTATAGTCTTGCCGAGTAGGATGCTACTCGTATATGGGACTCTTCAGCGTCATGTCAGCTGGAAAGAGGGGTTTATAGTCTTTCCCGAGTGGCGTCCCACCTAGAAGTTAGACTCCTCCGCGTCATGTCAGCGGGAATGAGAAATTTATAGTCTCTCCCGAGTAGTGCACTACTCAAAAGTCAGACTCCTCCGCATCATGTCAGCGGGAATAATGTTGCTCATGGCAACTGATGGCCACGCATGTAGGCCGAGTACCACTTTATGAAAATAAATCCACAGCGTGGTCAGGTGTACCCGAGAAAGATACCTGCATCCCCAATTTTAATGAAGACCAACTTGTGATCCTTGTAAGGATATATCCTCGAGACCTGGTGGATAAAACAGATACCCAAACATATATGTTTAGCAATAAGGCTCTCATGAAGCATATCTGTTTACCTCATCGGCTCCTGTTGGTAGCACGAGTGCTATAATTTCAACTCAGCCTGCGGGCGGCCCACATGGAGCATGCTACTGTAGGAACTCATATCTTGGTGGCTACTACCAAATAAGCCGGCCTGAGCCGACCTACCCAGCATAGCTCTATAGAAGTATCATCCATCGCATGTCAGGATGAGTTTTTGGTGTCGGTAACCGCAATCAGCCAGAGAAATCCTTATTTGCAAGCCTTTCCGACTTACGTTCTGGATGCAACCTGGTTGCCACATAAGCCTGAGTAGGTATATTGCAGGATCTGCTTGCCCTCCTCAGATGTGACGCGGTGCATGAGAACCACAGATGCGCTTTGACGATGTAAGTCTTCTCTGACTTCAGGAGAGCCGAGCAGGGTACCCAAACCTTGCATTAGCATAGGATTCGACTAGTGACCCTCATGGGGCATACCCTACCCAACAGAGCCATAGCCAAATAAGGTACCCGAACCTTGCATTAGCATAGGATTCGGCTGGCGACCCTCATGGGGCATACCCGATCTGACAGAGTTGTGACCAAATAAGGTACCTGAACCCAGCATTAGCATAGGATTCGGCTGGCGACCCTCATGGGGCGTACCCTACTTAGCGGAGTTGCGACCGAATAAGGTACCCGAACCTAGCATTAGCATAGGATTCGGCTGGCAACCCTCATGGGGCGTACCTCACCCAGTTGAGTAGTATACGACCCCCAACTAGCGCCGAAGGTCGGTTCTCAGCTCACATGGAGTGTAGCTGGGGAAGATGTCATCCCGACTGGCACAAGTACTCAGTCAGTAGCCCTCGTGGAGCATCCCGAGTGTATTTTGGCAGACTTGTCCAGCCCCTGAGCATAGGAGATAGGCTCGCAGCCCTAAGTTCCTATCACGCGTATCCGGAGCTGGCCCTGCACTATAAAGATACCGGATGAGTAGCATCTGATGATGAAAACAATCACCCAAATAAAATGTATTTAACAATATATGTAAATACGTGTTCTTCGTCTTACTGATATTAATTTCTCCAAGTAGTTGATCCCTTACGTTTAAGCACTCTGCCCGACTAATCATAGCCCCCTAGCGTCGGGAGTTGGCTCATGGCTCTTTCCCAGACACGCGTTTTGGGTGACTTGAGTTCATCTTTCATGGAGCAAAGTTTCACGGATCAGGATTTATGCTACTCGAATACTTTTGCAATCATTTAAGAGAAAAAACAGAAAAAAGTGCAGCTTGTACACCTATTAGGTGTAAGCGGTTGCGGCATTGGCAAGGCCGAGTGAAGAAATATTTATCAGGAAGCGACTTAGCTGTTCAATATTTCGGAGTGGGGATGCCATCCTTGCGTTTGAGCTTGTGAGCCCCCGAGCATGTCACTTGTTGTTCTGATAATCTTTAGTTGTTGAAAGTCGAAGACGATTGTCACCGACTGCCACAATGAAGCCGTCTGACTTGCGTTTTTGATTCCCGGCTTTAGTTGGGACCGCGTCGTAGGTGCCCTCCCGCTTCTTCTTTCAGGGTGCATTCTTGTCTTCTAGGGCTTGAGCAACAACGTCGGCTGAGTCGGCATACTTGTTCACCATGTCGAATAAAGCCTTGATAGAGTTGGGAGGCTTCCGAGTGAATTTGGCGATGAACGAGGTGTCTTTGACTCCTTTTCGAAAGGCGGTGATGACGACCTCGTCCTTGATCTTCGGGATTCAATTCTTCTTTTCAGAGAACCTCTTGATGAAGTCACGAAGAGACTCGTTCTTCCTTTGATGCAACTAATATAAGTCATACTCGGAAGATGGCCTCTCGTATGTTCCCTGGAAGTTGGCGATGAAGCGTTCCCGGTGTTCTCCCCAGGAGCCTATGGATTGCCTGGGAAGTCCTGTTAGCCATGTCCTCGTTGAGTCGGTTAGAGCGACTGGGAGGTAGTTTGCCATGACTTTGTGATTTCCTCCAGCTGCTCGGATTGCCAGAGTGTAAACTGTGAGCTAGGACTCGGGGTTGGTCTTGCCGTCGTATTTTTTGATTCCTGTAGGCTTGAAACCCGACGGCCAATCAACCTGTTGTAGCTTTTGGGTGAAGGCCGGTATGCCTTCATCGTCATGAGGGCTCTGACTCCGAATACGGCAGTGAAACCGCTCATGGTGGAGGCCGAAGCGCTCATTCTCGTCTTCCAGTTGACATTGCTTGTCTTCCTCTTGTTCGTGGTGCCGGGCGTTGATGTCTTGCTGAAGGTCACGCCAAGGTTGGCATCAGAGCCGCCAGTTGTTGTTGGGGTTTCCGAGTGACGTTTGGCGTGACTCCGTGCGCTGCCGACTAGAGCCGGCCGCTCGGCGTCGCTTGGAGGTGAACAAGACTGCCGTTGGGGATGCTGACCGGTTGGTTGGTGTGAGGGTATCACCCGACTGTTGGTGCTGCTGACGTGCAGCAGCGGTAAGCATGGCTTTTATCCTTGCGATCGTCGGGGTGGCCTGGTGATCAGGCCCGAACTGGAGTGTATCCAGTAGAGTCGCAGCGGCCACGTTGTGGTGTGACGAAGACGTCGTGGTCACCGACACGGGTTTGGAGGATTTGTTGCTCTGCAATCCACCCGGCTCTGCGCAGATCATCGTTGCGGGCGCGTAGGCGTCTTGCTTCTTCCTCCTGTTGTTCTTGCAGTCGGCGGGCCTCCTCCTCTTGCTGTTCGCATAGTCGGCGTGATTCCTGAGTAGGAGTAGAGCCTTTGGATGCCATGAAGATTTCTCGTGGCGGAGAGAAGCTTGCCGAACTGCTATCCGACTTAGAGTCGTAGTCCGACTAAGAGTCGAAGTCGGAGTTGTTGATGGGGGTGATTACAATTCCAACCTCCCTAGATCCGATCTCGAGCGGCTCTGGGCCGTATCCAAATCGAACTCCAAGTGATCGGGTTTGCCGCATCGGATGTTGATTGAAGATATCCGTGCCGTTGTCGAGTCCGAACGGGAGATTGACGATCTCTTCCTTTCTTGGCCCGATCTCGGCTGGCTCAAAACAGAGTCCGAGTCGAACACCGAAAGAAAGGGTTGTCCCTGGACTCGGGCGTATTGGAGATCGCCGCAGCATGTCGTGAAAGATTGCTACAGCGTCGTGTGGGCTGACTGGCGCGGAGCTGGCTGGTTCCTCGGCTGATCGGATCGAGTCCGAGTTGGCCAGGGTGAGGTTGCCGAATTCGTCGGCGATGAAGTCGAGGCTGCCGAACGTGATCGTGTCTCCGGGGGAGAACTTGCTGCCGTCGACTCTGGTTATTGGATCCATCGAGCTTGTAGATGTAGATCTCGCCGAAGGCCCCTACCTAGCGCACCAACTGTCGATGTTTTACACCGGCAATATGAATATTGGGGCTACCTTGCGCGAATGAAAACTCGATGGATTGCAAAGGAACACGGGGAGATTTATACTGGTTCAGGCCCTCAATGTGAGGTAATACCCTACATCCAATTGTGGTGTTATTCCTTTGAGGATGTATGGTGGTGATTCTAGTGAACCAACTCAACCTGCCCTCAGGGGGCGCCCTGCCTCCCCTTATATACTGGGGGACAGGGTTACAAGGTAGGAGTCCCAACCGGATTACGGCCAAGGGATCTCCTCTTAGAGATATAACACACCCAACTAGGACTGTGTTTTCCTTATCGTACAAGGCAAAGTCTGCCGAGTGTGGCTATATCCCTAATTACAAGGCTAGGCCCATCTTCTATCCGAGTGGCCCATATGCTTGTCATGAGGTACCCGGGGCCCATGGCACCCACACCTCCTGCACGATTAGTCAAATATTAGGACATTATCACACTAATCAAGATGTTCAGAAGAATCAAGACTGCTTACCTCTTGGAGGACTTGAACTTCCACGAGGGTGTTCCTGATGTCAACAGTGGAGAGTTGCTGGCTGTCTGGCTCGTCGGCATGGTAGTCAGCGGTGGCGTCTTGCCCTTGGTCGGCCTAGTCTCTGGGACGGCCAACTGGGACGCCGAGGCACTCGGTGGTGCTACTCTTTGGCTCAACGTTGCTGATATTGTACTCGGCGGCACTAGCCTTGGGCTCAATGTTGCTGAGCCTAGTGGTGTTGTTCTCGGGCTTGGGAAAGACGGCCTTGGACTCAGCGGCCTAGGGGCTACGCTGGTGGTATCTTTTATCTTTAAGCTCCCAGTTGCAGCACTCGGCCTGCTAGTTCTCTTCTTGCTTGGATCTTCGACAGGTTTTTTCCCAGCTCTCTTCGAGCTGGGCTGGGCAGCCGAGGGACTCAATGGCCTCTTCTTCGACTAGACGGCTGATAAAGTTTGGGAGTCATCATCAAACTCCTCGCATTCCTGTAGGTGATTTGAGCAACATACATCATACATTGTAGAGTAATCCTAGATGCACATCAACAAGCATTCTTCACAGAATGATAGCAATTCAGCAACCAGCATTTCAATATTACCTTTGGACGTGGCCTTTTTTGGCTATAAGCCATGGTGGGGCACTCTGCATCTTCAGTTTCAACCACTCCGTTGGTGAAATAACTGAGCAAAATATCAGTCACCCTGTGCTTATCAGTCAGATCTGGGTATTCTCGGCTGGGATCATTTTCCCTGGTAATCCCAGCCGAAGTGGCTTCCTAGCTTCAATGGCCTGATACGTTGGGTCAGGAAACGCCTGGCCACCCAGGGACCAGTCAATCTAGAGCTCTTCAGCTTGTCAATCTTATCAATCAATATATATACTTGGCCCATCTCCTCAAAGCTTGGCACAGAGGACCAGCTGGACATGACCTCCGGAGGCAAACCAGTAAACGGGGGTAGAGAAGGTTCAAGATCAGAACAATAGAACCACTCCTTATGCCAGCCCTTAAGGGAAGTTTTCAGAGGAACATGAAGATATATCTTTTTCATTTCGTTTCTAAGTTAAAGACCGGCTCCCCCTATCACCTAGACTTTGTTTTTTGAGGGCTGAGGTTTGATATGGAACAGATATCTAAACAGATTGAAATGGGGCTCCACACCCAGAAAGCATTCACATAGAGTTGCAAAGATTGAGATTTGCAAGACGGAGTTAGGATTTAGATTCACCAACTCTAGCCCATAGAAGGAAAGAAGTTGGCACAAAAAATCCAAAGAAGGAAGAGACAGACCCTGGTCAAAGAAAGAGGTGAAAACTACAGTCTCATTGGATTGGGGCGCCGGGATCGATTCCCCCTCAGCCGGACGCCAATGGATGACTTCACAGCTCTGCAATCTCCGCAGTTTCTCCAAGTACTTAAACTTAGTCGAGCTGCAATCCGAAGACGGCCAAGTCTCATCAGACACCTCCGGGATTTCCGAAGCTCTCGGCATGGCTTGAGGTGAGGAGATTTGGGAAATGCTATCAGGGGCTTGGAATGGACGCGGAGGAGCGGGATCGCCAGAGTTTCGAGAGGGAAGAGCTAGCAATGGCGAACCCTAGTGAGGCAAGGTGCGAAATTTTGGCGCGGAAGTTAGAAGATGAAGCGATTGGTTGATTGGAGAAGATGAGGGAATCTTTTCTCTCTCTCCCTATATTTATAGAGCCTATGCTGATAAGTGGGCTTGGGCTTACAAATTTGCTACTGGGCCACAAGATATGAGTTTCTACAGTAGCACGCTCTACTTGGGCCACTCGCTGGCTGTGTTAAAATCACAGTGCTGGTGCTACTCACAGAAACCGATCAAATAATCAGATATGCTTCATGCTAAGCCTACAGCTGGATGTACACATTCGGATATCTGCATTATTTACTAGTATTGAGGATATATCCTTATAAGGATCACAAGCTGGTCTTCATTAAAATTGGGAATGTAGATATCTCTCAAGTACACCTGACCACATATTGGGTTAAAATCCATAAAGTGGTACTCGGCTTACATGCTTAGCCATTATTTACCATGAGCAAAAACCATTCTAGCTGACATGATGCTGAAGAGTCTAACTTCCGAGTGATATACTACTCGGGAAAAACTTAAAAATATTCCAGCTAACATGATGCCGAAGAGTCTCATATACCAGTAGTGCATTACTCAGCAAAGACTACAAGGTTAAAGATCTTTGACTTTATGTTCAATTGTTTCACAATTAAGCACAAAGTCGGGGGCTACACCTAATAGGTGCGCCTATTCGGCGCACACTATTCATACTTCTACATGGAGCCCTTCATAGCCTCGTTGCCAGCTGACATGAAGCAGGACTCAGGAGAAGAAGCACTCGGACAAAGAGTACTCGGGAGCGATGCACTCGGGTAAACTTCACCGTGGAGGATGAGCACTCAGCATCAGCTATGACTCAACTATGAAGGTCTCAAGGGCTGCTGTGGAGGCCATGGGCCCTGGGTACCTCATGACAAGCATCTGGGCCACTTGGATAGAGGATGGGCCTAGCCTTGTAATTAGAGATATGATAGAACTCGGCAGACTTAGCCTTGTACGATAGGGAAAATACAGTCCTAGTTGGGTATGTTATATCTCTAGAAGGATATCCCTTGGTCATAGTCCGACTTGGACTCCTACTTTGTAACCCTGTCCCAGTATGAATAAGGGGCTAGGCAGGGTGCCCCTTGAGGGGCAAGTTATCATCAGAACCACCATACATTCCTCTCAAAAGGAAATACACCAAAACAAATTGGACGTAGGGTATTACCTCACATCGAGGGCGCTGAACCAGTAATAAATCCCTGTGTTCCTTTTGCAGTCCACCGCAGTTTTCGATCCAACGAGTATCTCTCCTATATTCATATTGCCAGTGGTAACTCGACCTTATCCTATTACACCAGGCTAGGATCACTCTGTTGAGTGGCCATATGGCTTGTCATGAGGTACACGGGCCATGGCTCCACGCAGCCCCTGGAGCTTCATAGTTCTCAAGCTGATGCTGAGTGCTTCATCTCCTGGTGAAGAATTTCGAGTGCATTGCTCCCGAGTATCTTGTCCGAGTGCTTCTTCTCCAGTCCTGCTTGATTTGCTGACAGCGATGGCCTATGAAGGGCTCCATGTAGAAAATATGCATAGTGTGCACCAGAGATAGGGCCTCTTAGGTGTAGCCACTGGATTTTAAATGCTTATTGTGAAACAATTAAAATAAATCAAAGTCTTTACTTTGTAGTCTTTCCTGAGTAGTGCCTACTGTAATGAGACTCTTAGCATCAGATGTCAACTGGATGATTTTTTGCTCCTGGCATTGTGGCTAAGCATGTAAGCTGAGTACATTTAATTGATTTTAGTACCCAATGTGTGGTTAGCTGTACTAAGGAGAGATACTGCATCCCTTTTAATGGAGCCTAGCTATCGATCCTATAAGGATATATTCTAATACTGGTATATATGCAGATACTGAATATATAACCCAGCGTGGCTTAGCATGAAGGTATAATTGATTATTAATGCGGTTCTATAGTAGCACAATATAATATTTTAAATAGCAGCGGCAGCCCAAAAGAGAGATGCTACTTACGAAACTCATAACTTGTGGCCAGTATCACATTTGCAGGCCCAAGCACTTTTAGCCAGGCTTTAATAAGGCGGAGCGGGAGAAATAAGATTCCCTCATCTTCTCCGATCCACCAATTGCTTCGTTTCCAACTTCCGCGCAAATTTTGCACGCTTGCTCGCATGGGGTCGCCATTGCTAGCACTCGCTCGAAACTCAGGCGATTTCGCTCCAACCAGCTCAATTCCAAGCTCAATAGCATTTCCCAATCTCTTGCCTCTAGCCATGCCGAGTGCTTCGGAAATCCCGGAGGTGTCTGTGAACGCTGCGAGTCGGATTTGCGGGTCGCAAAGTTGAATGTATCTAGAGACGTTTGCTGAGATACCGCGCATGAAGTCATCCATTGGGGTGCCGGCTTAAGGGACTCGTTCCGGCGCCCCAATCTAGTGAGACTGTATTTCGTCCCCTCTTTCTTTGCCGGGTCTTGCTCTTCCTTCTTCGGGATTTTTCTTCGCAACTTCTTTCCTTCTCTGCTAGAGTTATGAATCTGAACCCACAACATCCACTTGCACAATCCTATCTTTGCAACTTTGTGTAATGTTCTGGGTGTGAAGCCCATCTCAATCTGTTCCGATATTATCCCATCAAGCCTCAGCCCTCCCAAAACAAAGTCCAAGTGATGGGGGCCGGTCTCGCAACTTAGGACTGATGAAAAAGATTTATCCTCCATGTTCCTCTGAAACCTCCTTAAGGGCTGGCATAGAGAGTGGTTCTATCTTCTGATCTTGAACCTTGGTCTGCCCTTTTTTGGTTTGTCTGGGTCATGCCCAACTGGTCTTTTCGGGGTGCAAACTTTGAGAAAGAATGGGCCCAGTGTATATTATTGAGAGAATTCAACTAAGAGCTCTGGATTGACTAGTCCTGGGTGGGCAGATGTTTTCCTGAACCCGTTCAGGCCTCCGAGAGCTGAGAAGCCTTCGGCTCGGATTCTTGAGGTGCAAAGATGATCCCAACCGAGATATACGCAGTTTGACTGCCAGCACAAGGTGACGATATGCTGCTCGCTTTTTCACCAATGGGTGGTTGAGCAGATAGATGCAGAGCATGCCCGTGGCTTACAACAGAAAAGGCTTTCCAGAGGTATATTGAAATGCTAATGTACTTGCTTTGTCCTTCAGCATGATAAGTTATGTGTATCCTGGATTGCTCTGCAATGTTGACTATATCTTGTTGCTTGAATCACTGGTGTATGTGGCGGCGTTTGCTTGATGATCCGCAACTTGTCAGTGGCAACTCAAAGAAAAGCCATGAGTCCTTCTAACCTGCCCACCTATGTCCAAGAGAGCTGGGAAGAAGTGTAGGAAGCCCGGGCAAGAAGAGATGCTAGCAAGCAAGTACACACTAGGAGCTGGAATAAAGATCTGCACATGCTTAGGCCTGAGTCCAAAACATCGTCTACAAAGCCAGAAACATCACGAACTCAAGCAACATCGAGCAAAGGGGCGCCAGTAGTATAGATCAGGCAACATCAGACGCCAAAGATAGCGGTGCCACCAGAGTGCTTGATGCCTAGCAGGTCACCAGGTGATGGGCCAACCAAGAGCTAAGACTAGTAAGCAGCAGCGCTCTCCACTTCGCCGACATCTGGACCGCCTGGGAAGTTAAGACCTCCAGAGGTATAGCAATTTGCTCTTCTGAATCTTTAATCAGTAGAGTGTGCTTGATATTTGGGAGCTCATTGTGCAGGAGGTGAGTTCACATAGATCCCCAGAGGACTATGCGGACTACTCCTAGTTGCGAGCCAAGCCCACGGGCGCAACACCAACATCAGTTGTGAGAGTCCGATGACTGCATAGTTTCAAACTGAGTTGTCCTAGCAGACTGCGTGCGGCTGAACTAAGCAGTACTGAAGCCGTTGCTTCCAGCCCTGAGCGAGTCCTAAACCCCGCAACTACCGGAGTCGGGAGCCAGTGTGACTTGGTCGCATATATCGTCGTCGTTTTCAGATAAATGTGGATCTCCCCAGTTTGAGCTCCTCCCGAGTTCTGAGAACATTCATGGGGTATTCCCCAGGGAACCACGGAAAGCTACGAGCATGATGAGAGGCAGGGAGAGGAGCGAGTTCTTCTTCGTGCCACATGCGCGTCCCCGGGAGTCCAGGTATGACTTTCACCACATTGAGTTCTTGACAGTCTTCCTGTATTGTCTCTGCTAATTGACTCATGTTTTCGTTCTGTTTTGCTTGAGGCAGAAGATAGTCGACGCTCAAGAAGTGAACAGGTCTTTGATCCAACTCGCCCCCCATCTCCAACGATTGGCCAGCTCCAGGCCGCCAAGGCGACTGGAATGGTCTAGTCAGGAGAGGGAGACTTGGATAAAGGGAGCAGTTGACCCAGCTCGGGATGAAAAGGGGCTCTAGCAAGAAGATCCAGAAGTAAGTCTCTGTATTTGTCTTCCCGAATAAATCCCAAGTATATTTCTCCAGCTTTGTTGTTTCCCGATTGCCCGGTTGAGTCCTGACTGTAATCTTGAGTTCTTGACTATTTTGATATACAGCCCTCAAAGCCGAGTTGAAGACCCAGCAGAGGAGAAAAACAACAGGAACTTGAGCTGAGGAAAGTTGAAAAGGCTAAAGCTGAATTGGAGAAGGCCAAAGCCAAAGTAGAGGCCGACTATGCAAGTAAGCCTTCCCTCTGACAATAGCCTTAACCAATCCTTTTGTTACCGGCCTGCAGCCTTTTTGGCTAACAGGTATACTTGTCAATGAATCTGAGCAGCTTCGAGAGCTAATGCCCAAACCCATTTCCAAGCCTTTGCAGAGGAGATTAAAGTCATCAAGGAGTCACGAGAGATTCTTGCCGAATCCGTGAAAGGGCTCCTTGACATTATGGATCCTCGCCACGTTGGGACCAGCTCCAATATAGTTTCCCAAGTGTAGGCACGCCTTCGCGAAGCCCTGAGTATCTTGAAAAAGTACACGGACGAGCACGTTGCTGTCGGCGTGGCCCAGACCCTTGCCATGACCAAGTCGATCTACCCTAGGGTAGACCACAGGGCCATCGGTGAGGGGTTTGCCAAAGAGACAACACCTGAGGACGCACTGGAGTTGATCACCTAGGCGAGGCCGACTGCAAAGGCTATCACAAAAGACCTGGGAATGTAAGAGCAAACCATTATGCAGTCGATGTATATAAAGCTTTTGTAAAGACATGTGTAAATATATGTACAATGCAGCCGAGTTCTTGGTTTTCCTTAGTTATCATTAGCTTTACCCGACTATATAGTCTACACCGAGTTAATCGATAGGAACTTAATAAAAATTGTTCACCTCAAAAAGCTATACTCGAGCAAACATAACATAATCGTTGTAAAACTTCCATAACTTAGATAAAACAAGCTCGTATTTTGTTAACAAGCACATAATACATGCAGCCCCCGACTCACTACTTAGTTGAAACAAGCGACATAGTGAGTCAGAGAAAAACTTTATACATATGTATGTGAGAAAGTACAAAACTTAGGTATAGAAAGGACGTAGCTGTTCTATATTCCATGTGTTGCTAACTAGGGCACCGTCTTCAGTCTTCAGTTGGTAGGCGCCTGGCGAGTCACTCAGCGATAATGAATGCCCTTCCACAAGGGGGATAGTTTATGCCTGACTTTGGTGGTTTGTATTTTTCTCAAGACGAGATCACCGACCAAAAAGGTGCGGCCACGGACATTTCGACTATGATAATGACGTAGGCCTTGAAGATACCTTGCCGGCTGGATGATTGTAATATCCCTAGCTTCCTCCAACTGATCGAGTTGAACCAGTCAGTTTTTGTTGGATTTAGCTTCTGAGTAGGCCCGAACTCGTGGAGAGCTGAACTCTAACTCGGTTGGTAACACAGCCTTAGCACCATAGACCAGAAAGAAAGGGGATTGCCCTATTGCCCGACTAACCGTGGTTCTCAGAGACCAGAGAACGGATGGGAGTTCTTGTACCCACCGCCCTGCGTATGGTTGTAGTCGGTCAAATATCCTAGCCTTGATAACTTGTAAGACCATGCCATTGGCACGCTCAACCTGCCCATTGCTTCATGGGTGTGCCACAGAAGCATAATAGATCTTGATGCCAAAATTGTCACATAAATCTTGAAATACGCCACCTATGAACTGAGTACCATTGTCCGTGATGATACGGTTAGGAACCCCAAATCGGTATAGTATACTCATGAAGTCCTTTGCTCATGCCGCTGTTATGGTAGCAATGGGTTTTGTCTCAATCCACTTTATGAATTTGTCTACTACGACGAACAAGTGTGTGAACCCTCCTGGTGCTTTCTTGAAAGGCCCGACCATGTCAAGCCCCTAGACTGCAAAGGGCCAAGAGATTGGGATGGTTTGAAGTTCTTGGGCTAGAAGATTTGTTTGTCTTGCATAGAATTGACAACCCTCGCATGTGCGAACTATGTCTTTAGCATCTGTTACTGTTGTTGGCTAGAAAAATCCCTGCCTGTAAGCCTTTCCGACTAACATCCTGGATGCAACATGTTTGCCACAGATGCCTATGGAGGCCATGGGCCCCGGGTGCCTCATCACAAGCATATGGGCCACTCGGATAGAGGATGGGCCTGGCCTTGTAATTAGAGATATCATAGAACCCGGCAGACTTTGCCTGGTATGATAAGGAATATACAGTCCTAGTCGGGTAGGTTATATCTCTAAGAGGAGATCCCTTGGCTGTAATCCAGCTGGGATTCCAACCTTGTACCCTTGTCCCCCAATATATAAGGGGAGGCAGGGCGCCCCCCGAGGGCATGAGTTCATCAGAACGACACAAATCCTCAAAGGAATACATCACAACTGGACGTAGGGTATTACCTCACATCGAGGGCCTGAACCAGTATAAAATCTCCCCGTGTTCCTTTGCAATCCACCGAGTTTCCATCCGCCGGATAGCCCTATAATCATATTGCCAGTGTAAAACATCGACAATGCCTAGGTGGATTGATTGCAGAATCTGCTTGCCCTCCTCGGGTGTGACACAGCGCATGAGGACTCCGGATGCACTTCTTCGGTACAGGTCTTCTCTGACTACTAGGAAACATTTGCTTCGACGTTTGATTTGTTCGGCTTCGCTGCGATCTTCTGTGAGTTCATCATCCAAGAGGAATTTGAGAACTAGAGTCCGCTAATCTTGAGATATGATCAGTACTTTGTCTGCTGCCGGGGGAACTTCATCCCCTAACTGTTCTGACACTGGTTTCTTCTTGACCAATGGCTCTAGTAGTTGCTCAACAAAGATCCCAGTCGGGACCACTTCTCACTTGGATCCCCATGTTTGCCAATTCGTCAGCAGCATCATTCTATTGTTGTAATACATGAGTTATCTCTAGCCCGTTGAACTTGTTTTCTAGCTTTCTGACCTCCTGATAGTAGCCGCATAGTAAATCGTCGAGACATGTCAGTCTTTCATGACTTGGTTCACAACGAGTTGAGAATCCCCACGTACAACCAGTCGGCGGATGCTGAGTGATATAGCAATGCAGAGCCCGTGGATGAGTGCCTCGTACTCAGCGATGTTGTGGGAAGCCCGAAAGTGAATCTGGAGAACGTACTTGAGTTTTTCGCTGGTGGGTGACGTTAGTACAATGCCGGCCCTAGCGCTGCTGATCCATAGAGAACCATCGAAGTACATTGTCCAGTACTCTAGCTTGTCTGTTGTTGTAGTCGTCTGAACTTCTGTCCACTCGGCCACAAAGTCGGCTAGAGCTTGAGATTTAATTGCTGTTCGTGGCTGAAAGGTGATATCGAACGCCATCAACTCGAGCACCCATTTAGCGATTCGGCCGGTGGCCTCGCGGTTGTGTAGGACGTCGCCGAGTGGATACGATGTGACCACCGTGACTTGATGCGACTAGAAATAGTGCACCAGCTTCCGGACAGTGATGAGTAGGCCATATAGCAACTTTTGGACCTGAGGGTATATCATCTTTGAGTCAGCTAGGACCTCGCTGATGAAGTGGACTAGCCATTGAATTTTCTGTACATGACCCGGCTCTAATCGCTCGACCACCAACACCGTGCTAACTACCTGAGTGGTTGCTGCCAGATATAACATTAATGGTTCTTAGGGCATGGATGACGCCAACACTAGTGGTGATGTGATAAATTTTTTAAAGTCTTCGAAGGCTTGTTGGGCTTCAGGTGTCCATTGAAAATTGTCCGCTTTCTTCAGTAGTTTGAAAAAGGGCATACCCCATTTGCCTAGTGGGGAGATGAATCGGCTAAGTGCCGCCATGTAGCCTGTCAGCTTCTGGACGTCCTTCTGGCTAGTCGGGGGTGCCCTGTTCATGATTGCATTTATTTTCTCTGGATTGGCCTCGATGCCTCGATGCGATACAATGAAGCCAAGTAGCTTTCCGGATGGCATACTGAAGGCACATTTTTCCGGGTTCAACTTCATCTTGAATCTTCGAAGGTTTTGGAAGGTTTCCTCCAAGTCAGTGATGAGGTCTTCTTTGAACTTTGTCTTGATCACCTTGTCATCGACATATGTCTCCATGTTGCACCCGATTTGAGTGTGTAAATACCGCTGAATTGCTCGTTGGTATGTTCCTCCAGCGTTTTTCAAACCAAACGGCATAGTGATGTAGTAGTATGCTCCAAACGGTGTGATGAAAGAAGTCTTTAGGCAGTCCTCCTCCCTCAAGCTGATTTGATGATATCCCAAGTAACAGTCGAGAAAGCTGAGAAGTTCGCACCCCCCGATTGAATCCACCACCTGATCTATTCTTGGTAGACCAAATGGGTCTTTGGGGCACACCTTGTTCAAGTCGGTGTAGTCGATGCACATGCGCCATTTACCATTCTTCTTCCAGACCAGGACTAGGTTTGCCAGCTAATCCGGGTGGTAGACCTCTTTGATGATCCCGGCTGCGAGGAGCTTGGTTATCTCCTCTCGGATAGCATCTTTGCAGTCCTGTGCGCAGCGCCGTAGCCATTGTTTGACTGGCTTGGCGTCTGTCTTGACATTGAGGGAATGCTCGATCACCTCCCTAGGTACACTAGGCATGTCGGAAGGTTTCTAGGCAAAGATGTCCCTGTTTGCCTGGAGGGAGGTGACAAGCGCGTATTCCTATTTGGGGTCAAGTCTGGTCCTGACTAGAGCAGTTTTGGAGGGGTCGGTAGGGTCTAGGGGGATCCTTTTAGTTTTAGACTCCGCTGAAATTCCCGACATTGCAGCTTTCTTGGCTAGAACCTGGTCGTCCTCAATAGGAGTTGTAGAGGATAGCCGAATGTGTTGCGTTCGACTGCCGCTTCTTGAGATTGAGCCAACTCATAGCTCTCCTTGTCGCAGGTGCAGGCTTGCTTGACATCGCTGCGGAAGGAAAGAACTCCGGCTGGCCCTGGCATCTTGAGCATCATGTAGGTGTAATGTGGCACCGCTATAAACTTGGCCCGCACCGGCCATCCGAGTATAGCGTGATACACTGTCTTGAAATCAGCAACCTCGAAATAGATGCTCTCTGTGCGGAAATTATCCCACATGCCAAAAGTGATTGGGAGCGTTATCTGTTCGAGTCGAATAGAAGATAGGCCGGGGATTATCCCGTGGAAGGGCGCTATACTCGGCTATAGCTCTGAACGAGGGATCTTCATCTCGTCCAGGGTCTTGGCGAATAGGATGTTGAGAGCGCTGCCTCCATTTATGAGAACCTTCTTCAATTTGATGCTCTTGATGACCGGGTCCAGGACGAATGGATAGCGTCCCGGATAAGTAACCCGATCGGGATGATCTACGCAGTCAAATGTTATCGGGGTTTCTGACCAGCGTAGATATCGGGGGGCGTCTGCTACAGAGACTAAGTTGATCTCCCGTGCTGTAAGCCTTTGCATGCGCTTGGACTCGTATGCAAATGGCCCTCCGAAGATGTGGTTCAACTCAGCCTAGGGATCTTGATAGTCGCTGGCTATGCCTGAATCTGGCTTCGCCAGATGTTGAGGCCTGCTTGGAAGCAAACTTCTTGAGCATGAAGCAATCCTTGGCCGCGTGTTTTTCCTTGGGATGAAAGGGGCAGGGCCCATTCATCACTTTTTGGTATTCGTTGTTCCTTGGGGGTCACGACCGAGTACGCTCCACGTTAGCCACCACGTTGTCTGACTTCCGCCTGCGGCTGCCGGATTTGTTCTGTGTTGTCTCATCGTTGGGTTTCTGGTCCTTTTGCCAGGGCTCTTTCTTGTCATCGAGGGCCTGAGCGACCGCTTTAGCCGAGTCGGCATACTTGTTTACCATGTCGAAGAGAGCCCTGACAGAGGCGGGAGGTTTTTGACTAAACTTGGCGATGAACGGGGTGGTGTCTTTGACTCCCTTGCAGAAGGCAGCGATGACGACCTCATCCTTGATCATTGGGATCGAGTTGTGCTTCTCGAAAAACCTTTTGATGAACTCACGAAGAGACTCATTTTTCCTTTGGTGTAGCTAATAGAGATCGTGCTCGGAAGACAACCTATCATAAGTCCCCTAGAAATTGGCGATGAAGCGTTCCTGGAGTTCTCTCTAGGAGCCGATTGACTGCTTTGGGAGCCCTGTTAGCCATGTCCTCGCCAAGTCGACCAGGGCGACCGGGAGGTAGTTAGCCATGGCCTTGTGATCGCCTTTGGCTGCTCGGATTGCCAGAGTGTAGACCGTGAGCCAGGACTCAAGATTGGTCTTGCCGGCGTATTTTTTGATTCCTGTAGGCTTGAAACTCAATGGCCAATCGACCTGTTGTAGCTCCTGGGTGAAGGCCGGTACGCCTTCATCTGCATGAGGACTCTGCCTCCGACTACGGCGGTTAAACCACTTGTGGTGGAGGCCAAAGCGCTCGTTCTCGTCCTCCAGTCGGCGGCGCTTGTCGTCTTCGTGTTCATGGCACCGTGTGTTGATGTCCTGGCAGAGATCACATCGCAAATGGCTTCGGAGATCTTGGTTGTCGTGGCGGTCGTTCTGAGGATGCCACCGATTGTTGTTGTTAGGGTTGCCGAGAGACATCTGGCATAACTCCACGTGCGGTTGACTAGAGCTAGCCGCCCAGCGTCGCATCAAGGCGGACGAGACTGCTGTTGGAGAACCCGACCGGTTGGTCAGTATCGCCCAACTGTTTGTGTTGTTGACATGCAGCAGCGGTAATCATGGCTTTGATCCTTGCGATAGTCGGGGTGGCCTGGTGATCAGGCCCAAACTAGAGTGTATCCAGTAGAGTTGTAGCAGCCACGACGTTCTATTGAGGCGTGACGAAGACGTCGTGGTCGCGGACTCGAGTTTGGAGGATTTGTTGCTAAGCGGTTCGCCCAGCCCTACGTAGCTTATTGTTGCGGGCATCGCGCTTGGCCTCCTGTTGTTGTAGTCAGCGGGCCTCCTCCTCTTGCTGCTCGCGTAGTCGGTGCGCCTCTTGAGTGGGAGTAGAGCCCTTGGACGCCATGAAGACTTCACGGGCCAGGAAGAAGCTTGCCAAACTACTGTCCGAACTGTTGTTCAAACTGTTGTCCGACTTGGAGTTGGAATCGGAGTAGTTGATGGGTGTGATTACGACTCCGATCTCCCTAGATCCAATCTCGAGCGGCTCTAGGCCGTATCTGAGTTGGAACTTAGGGGATCGGTTTTGCCACGTCGGATGTAGATTGGAAATATCCATGGTGTTGCCGAGTCTGCACGGGAGATTGACGATCTCCTCCCTTCTTAGCCCGAGCTCGGCTGGCTCGAGTCTGAGTCCGAGTCAAACGCTGAAGGAAAGAGTTGTCCTGAGACCTAGGCATGTAGAAGATTGCTGCAGCAAGTCGACGAGGGTTGCTGCAGCGTCTAGTGGGCTGATCGGCACAGAGTCACCTGGTTCCCTGGCCGATCGGATCGAGTCCGAGTCGGTCAGGGTGAGGTTGCCGAACTTGTCGGCGACAAAGTCGAGGCTCCTAAATGTGATGGTGTCTCCAGGGGAGAAGTTGATGCCGTCAACTCCGGTTGTCGAATCCATCGAGTTTGTTGAGGTTGATCTCGTCGAAGCCCCTACCTGGCACACCAACTATCAATGTTTTCCACTGGCAATAAGAATATAGGGCTACTCGTCGGATCGAAACTCGGGGGACTGCAAAGGAACACGAAGAGTTTATACTGGTTTAGGCCCTCGAGATGAGGTAATACCCTATGTCCAATTGTGGTGTATTCCTTTGAGGATGTATGATTGTGATCTTGGTGATTCTCTCTTTCTGGGGGACAAGGTTACCAACTAGGAGTCCCAGTCGGACTACGACTAAGGGATCTCCTTCTAGGAGTACAACGTGCCCAACTAGGACTGTATTTTCCCTGTCATACAAGGTTAAGTCTGTCGAATTCTATTGTATCCCGAATTACAAGGCTAGGCCCATCCTCTGTCCGAGTGGCCCACATGCTTGTGGCCAGGGCCCATGGCCTCCACACTAGGGGTGATCCGAGCGGTCAAACATGATTGCCACTTCGGACCATCGTAGGTACTGGGGGGTATCAGTGGAAATTGAGTTGACTTCTCAGGCAGTGAGCTTTTGTTTGCGTTTGGACTCGTACGCCATTGGCACCCCGAATATGTGGTTGAGCTCAGCCTAGGGATCTTGATAATCGCCGGCTAGACCCGAGTCTGGCTTGTCGTTGTCCTTCTGTTCGCCAGACGTAGATATTTGTTCAAAAGCGAACTTGTTGAGCATGAAACAGTTCTTTGCCGCGTGTTTCCCCTTCGGGTGGAAAGGGCAAGGCCCATTCATGACTTTCTGATAGTCGTCCGCCTTGGGGACCACAGTCGGGTGCGGTCGACGGTAGCCACGATGTCTTCCGATTTCTGCTTGTGGTTCCCAACCTTAGATAGGGCCGCATCGTTAGTGTCTCGTCACTTCTTTTGTCGGGGCTCCTTCTTATCGTCGAGGGCCTCAATGATAGCGTCGGCTAAATCAGCATATTTGTTTGCCATGTCGAGTCAGCTAGGGCGACTGGTAGATAATTCACCATAGCCTTGTGGTCACCTCCTGCTGCTCAGATTGCCAGGGTGTACACAGTGAGCTAGGACTTTAGATAGGTCTTGCCGTGGTACTTCGCTATGCCAGTGGGCTTGAAACCTATGGGCCAGTCGACTTGTTGTAGTTCTCGCAAGAAAACAGGGACCCCTTCATCTGAGTGAGGGCTTCGGCTCCAGCTACATCGGTGGAACCGTTCATGGGGAAGACCAAAACGCTCATGCTCGTCTTCGAGTCGGCATTGTTCGTCCTCCTCGCGTTCTTTGCGTCGGGCGTTAATGTCATCACAGAGGTAGCGTCGTAGTCATTCGCGGGCATCGTGATCATCTTGTCCCCGTCATGGTGGTACCACCGACGATCATCATTACGCCCTTGTGAAACACGGTTTGACTTTGAGTGGCACTGATCGGCACTTGCCGCTCGGCATCGTGCCGCCATAGAAGATGTTGTCGTGTCTAAAGTCGTTTTGTCTGACGGGATGAGGGTGTCTCTAGACACCTGATGTTGTTGGCAAGCTGCGACAGTTATCATGTCCTTGATTCTTGCGATAGTCAAGATAGCTTGGTGATCGGGCCCCAGCTGTAGAGTTCCAGGAGTGTTGCAGCGGCCACGACGTTCTGCTGCAGCGTTACAAAGACGTTATGGTCACCTACTCTGGTTTGGAGGATCTCTTGTTGTGCCATTCGCCCGGCCCTGTGCAAATTGTCATTACGCGCATCGCGCTCGGCTTGTAGAGACCACGCATCTTCCTCCTGTTGCACACATAATCGGCGAGCCTCCTCCTTCTGTTGGTCGCATAGTGGGCGTGCATCTTGTGTCGGAGTGGATCCCTTCGATGCCATGAAGACTTCGTGTGGTGGAGCAAAGCTCCCTGGGCTAGTATCCGACTGGGAGTCAGACTCGGAGTAGTTAATTGGCGTAACGATTACCTTAACCTCCCTAGATCCAATCCCGAGTGGCCATATCCGAGTCGAATTCCTGAGGATTGAGTTTGTCGTGCCAGATTAGAATTGAAGTTGGCTGCAGAATTGCTGAGCCCGAATCGGAAATTGACAATCTCGGCCAGTTCGGGGTTGTATCCGATTTGAACACTGGGAAAGAGAGTTGTCCCTGGACTCACTGATCTTGGGTACCGCCGCAGTAGGTCGCCAAAGACTGTTGTAGCGTTGAATAAACCGACTGGAGCTAGGTTAGCCTTGCTCCTGACCGATCGAGTCGAAACCGAGTCAGACAAGGTGAGATTGCCGAGATTGTCAGCGATGAAGTCGAGGCTCCCGAAGCGGATGGCTTGTCCGGGGAAGATCTTGACACCATTGACTTCGGTGATTAGATCCATCCGGCTTGTTGACGATGATCTTGACGATGCCCCTACCTGGCACACCAACTGTCGATGCTTTGTATCAGCAATAATTATATGGGGCTATTCGTAAGACTTAAACTTGATAGATGCAAAGGAACATGCAAAGAATTTATCCTAGTTTAGGCCCTCAAGTTAAGGTAATACCCTACTTCCAGCTATCGTGTATTGCCTTCGAGGTTGATGTTGGTTATCTCTGGTGAGATTTTGTCTATCACCCCGGGGGGCTCCTTGCCTCTCCTTATATACTGAGAAGGCAAGGTTACATGATAGGAATCCCAGTTGGACTCAGACAAAGGATTTCCTTCTAAGAACATAAAGTAACCGGCTAGGACTATATCCCTTTCCTTTCCTTTTCATGCAAGGTAACATAAGACAAGTTCTACTACATCCCTAATTACATGATCAGGCCCATCCTCTATCCGAGTGGCCATATTGCCTTCCATGAGGTACTCAGGGCCCATGGCCACCACAACATGGTAATCATGACCAAATTCAAAGGCGACCTCATCACTGACTTAGAAGAAACCTTTCAAAGTCTATGGAGAATCAAGATGAAGCTGAATATGGAAAAGTGCGCCCTCGGAGTACCATCTGGAAAACTACTCGGTTTCATTGTTTCACATCGCGGCATAGAGGTGAACCTAGAAAAGATCAACGCAATCATAAACATGGCTCCTCCAACTAACCAAAAGGACGTGCAGAAGCTGATTGGCTGTATGGCAGTGCTCAGTAGATTAGTCTCCCGACTAGGCGAACGAGGGATGCCCTTATTCAAACTATCGAAGAAAGTTGACAATTTGCAATGGACACCTAAAGCCCATGAAGCCTTCGAAGACTTCAACAAATTTCTCACATCACCACCTATCGATGTTTTACACCAGCAATATGATTATAGGGCTACTTGGCAAGAGGAAACTCGGTGGATTGCAAAGGAACATGGGGAGATTTTATACTGGTTCAGGCCCTCAATGAGAGGTAATACCCTACATCCAGTTTGGATGTATTCCTTTGAGGATTATGGTGGTGGTTCTGATGAACTCTTGATGATCTATGATCTCCTGCCCTTAGGGGGTGCCCTGCCTCTCCTTATATACTGGGGGACAGGGGTAGAAGGTAGGAATCCCAGCCAGATACGGCCAAGGGATTTCCTTCTTAGAGATACATCTTACCCGGCTAAGATTGTATATTCCTTTTTGTACAAGGCAAAATCTACCGGGTGCTACTATATCTCTAATTACATGACTCGGCCCATCCTCTATCGGAGTGGCCCATATGCTTGTGATGAGGTACCCAAGGCCCATGGTCTCCACAGTAGCCCCTGAGACCTTCATAGTTGAATCACAACTGATGCCGAGTGCTCATCCTCCATGGTAAAGATTGCCCGAGTGCATTGCTCCTAAGTACTCTTTGTCCGAGTGCGTCTTCTTCCCGAGTCCTGCTTCATGTCAGCTGGCAGCGAGGCTATGAAGGGCTCCATGTAGATGTATGAATAGTGTGCACCGAATAGGTGCACCTATTAGGTGTAGCCCCCGACTTTGTGCTTAATTGTGAAAACAATTAAACATAAAGTCAAAGATCTTCAACCTTATAGTCTTTCCCGAGTAGTATACTACTGGTATATGAGACTCTTCGGTATCATGTCAACCGGAATGTTATTTATAGTCTTGCCGAGTAGCATGCTACTCGTATATGGGACTCTTCAGCTTCATGTCAGCCGAAAAAGGGGGTTTATAGTCTTTCCCAAGTGGCGTCCCACTTGGAAGTTAGACTCCTCAGCATCATGTCAGCTGGAAAAAAATATTTATAGTCTCTCCCAAGTAGTGCACTACTCGAAAGTTAGACTCTTCAGCGTCATGTCAGCTGGAGTAATGTTGCTCATGGCAACTGTTGGCCAAGCATGTAGGCCGAGTACCACTTCATGAAAATAAATCCATTGCGTGGTCAGGTGTACTTGAGAGATACCTGCATCCCCAATGTTGATGAAGACCAGCTTATGATCCTTATAAGGATATATCCTCAATACCTAGTGGATAAAACAGATACCCAAACATATATGTTTAGCAATTAGGCCTTCATGAAGCATATCTGTTTACCTCATCGATTTCTTTTGGTAGCACCTGCACTACGATTTTAACACAGCCAGCATACGGCCCATATTGAACGTGCTACTATAGAAACTCATATCTTGGTGGCCCAACTCCGACTGTGTTGGCCCAAGCCCATTAGTCGGCACAGGCTCTATAAAGGCTGGGGGAGAGAGAAAAGATTCCTCTATCTCCCCCAAGCGACCAATCGTTTCGTCTTCCCAACTCCGCGCCGAAATTTCGCCTCCCGCTCCACTAGGGTTCGCCATTGCTTGCTCCTCCCCATCGATGCTCAAGCGATTCCACCTTCCTTTGTCCATTCCAAGCCCCTGACCGCATTTTCCCCAAATTTCTTGTTCCCCTGACCATGCTGAAGGTTCTGGATTTCGCTGGGGCGTCGGACGAGGGGTGGCTGACCTCGGACTACAGCTGGTCGAAGCTGGAGAAGCTAGACTGCATTCCTCCGTCGTCTTCTTAGTTTCTACGGATTGGAGTTGGTGAATCTGAATCCCAACTCAATCCTACAAATCTCTATCTTTGTGACTCTTTGCGAGTGCTATCTAGGTGTAGAGCCCCCCCGCCCCCCACTTTAATTTCTTCAGGCACTTGTTCCACATTAAGCCCCAACCCTGTAAGAATAGGGTCCAGGTAATTGGGGGGCTGGCCTTCAGTTGAGTAGTGAAATGAAGAAAATATATATCAGTCTTCCTTTGAAGTCCTCCTTGAAAGGTTGGCATAAGGAATGGTTCTACTGTTCTGATCTGGAACCTTCCCTGCCTCCATTCACCGGAAAGCCCCCAGCGGTCTTGCCCAGTTGGTTGTCGGATCCAACCTTTGAAGAGATGGGCCAGGTACATCAGTTGCTGGCGAGGTTGGACAAATTCAAGAAAGCCGGCCTGACCGGCCCCTGGGTCGCCAAGCGCTTCCTGACTTGGCGCATCCAGCCACTCAAGCTGAGGAGCGAATTTTGCTGGGATTACCAAGGGAAGAATGATCCTGACCGAGAAAGCCGAGAGGTGATTGACCAGCAAAAAGTGACCGAAATATTGTTCACTTATTTCTCCAATGGGGTGGTCGAGACCGAGGACGCTGAACGCTCCATCGTGGCTTATAGCCGAAATCAGCCTCGTCCCGAGGTAACCCTTGCTGCTCTTCTGTGATGAATGTCTGTAAATATGTATCCATAGTTGCTCAGCATTGTGTGATGTATATTGTTGAATCGTTTGTAGTGGTGTTAGGAGTTTGATGATGACTCCCATCCATTGTCGGCCACAAAGTCAAAAAAGAGACCGAGAAGCCCTTCTGCCGCCCAGCCCGACTCCAAGAGAGCGGGAAGAAACCCATTGTAGATCGGAGCAAGGAGAAGGTTGTGAGGCCGAGTGCCACAGCCGAGAGTTTAAGGATAAGGGACCCCGCCGGCACAGCACCCAGGCCATCGAGTCCCAGACCAGGACCGGTGCGGTCGAGCTCAACAACATCGAGCCCAACCCAAGCACAGCCGAGTACAAGGTCGACCCTAGCGCCGCCAAGTACCTAAGTGCCCTAGTCGACCACACCGTGAATGGGGCCGACTAGGACAGAAATGCCGCCGCCGACTGCTACGCCCTCAGGCCCAACAGCTAGCAGCCCTCCAGTGCCGCCCTCTAGTTCTCCAAGAGGTAGGACATTCTGGGTCTTCTGAAAATCATATTTAGCATTGTGGTGCATTGATGTTTGACTCGTTACGTAGGAAGCGGGTCAACATTAATCTTAAAGAAGTCATGCCGACTACCCCTGCTGTCAAGCCTGCCCCAGTCGATCCAGTGCCAGCGAGCATGCCTGCTGAGCTGGCGGCGGCCCCGGTCACAGAGACTGAGACCACCCCGAATGTAGGGTCGCCAACCTCGGCTGACTAAGGGGCAGTTCCCGAAGCTGTCGCTCCAGCCCCTGAGCCAACGCCCGTCGTCGAAGCCGTCGTTGCAGCTCCTGAGCTGGCGTCTGATGTCGAAGCTGCCTCTGCAGCTCCTGAGCCAGCCCTCGAGGCTGCCGAGTCAGGGGCCAGGAGTCTGTCGCCATCCTGGTCGTCATCGTCGTCGTCGGCGCTGTCCCTTCCTTCGGACAGACCCGACCTCCCCAAGATCGAGGCCCCTCCGCGCAAGTTCCCGAGGACGTTCTGGTGGACGGCGCCCGATGGAACTGCACGAACTTACAAGGTCAATGAGGTGGCAGCGGAAAAGGAACGTGAAGACCTGCTTTGTGCCACACTCGCCGCGTCCCAGGGGATTCGGGTATGATTTCCGTTGTATTGGAATCTTGGTAGTATTTCTTGATGCTTGATTCTGCTCTGACTTGCTACTCCCCGAGCAGAAGCTTGTTGATCGGTCGGGGAAGATGCATGAGGTGCTAACTCGAATCGCCCCCCAACTCCAAGAATTGGACCAACTCCGGGCCTTGAAAGTCGAAGTGGAGGGGCGCAACCAGGAGAGGGAATCTTGGCTGAGGGAGGCTGTAGCCAAGCACAGGAGCGAGAATTGGGACCAAGCCAAGAAGATAAGAGGTCTACCTCTAGAACACTTCTTCCTGACCAAATCCTCAATATATTTCTCCAACTGTGCCATTTCCCGACTGCCCAGTTGTGTCCTTACTGCATCGTCGAGTTCTTGACTAATCTGTCGTGCAGCCCTCGAAGCCGAGTTGAAGACCCGAACGGAGGGAGAAGAACAGCTAAAGGAGGCCGAGAGAGCCAGGGCCGAACTTGAAAAAGATAGGGCTGACCTGACAGGGGCCAAAACCGAGCTTGAGCGAGAGAAGGCCGAGTTGAAGGAGGCCAACGGCAAGCTCGAGAAGGAAAAAACCAAACTGGAGAGGACCGTAGCTAGATGGGAGGCCGACTACGACAGTAAGTCTCCCTTCTGACAATGATCTTAACCAATCCATTAATTACTCCATCTACAGCTTTACCTAACAAGTTTACTTGTCGATGAACCCGGGTAGCTGCTAGAGCCAATTCCCAAGCCCAATTTCAGGCTTACGCAGAGGAGATAAGGGTCGTCAAGGAGTCACGGGAGGCCTTCTTGGGATCCGTGAGAGGGCTCCTTGACCCCATGGATCCTTGCCCCGTGGGAACCAGCTGCAGCTCGATCGCCCAAGTGGAGGCGCGCCTTGAGGATGCACCGAGTGCCCTAAAGAGGTACTCGGATGAGCACGTCATTGTTGGCGTAGCCCGAACCCTGGCGATGACCAAGTCCATCTACCCAAGGGCAGACGTTGAAGCCATTGGGGAGGGGTTTGCCGAGGAGACAACTCCTGAGGAGGCGCTGGAGCTGATAGCCAAGGCGAGGCCGATTGCAGAGATTATCACCCGAGACCTAGATCTGTAAAAACAGTACATCATGCAGTCGGTATATTGTGGATTTTTGTAAGGACATGTGTAAATATATGTGCAATGCCACCAAGCTTTAGACTATTACTCGGTTATCATTAGCTTTACTCGACCATATAGCCTACACCGAGTTGATCTATAGGAACTTAATAAAAACGTTCACCACAGAAAGCTATACTCGGGCAAACATAGGAAAGTCGTAGTAAAACTTCATAACTTAAGTAAGATAGGCTCGTATATTATTGACAAAGCACATATAATACATGCAGCCCCCGACTCACTACTCGGTTGAAACAAGCGGCATAGTGAGTCAGAGAACAACTATACACATGAAATTTGGAAAACTTGGGTATAGAAAGGATGTAGCTATTCGATATTCCATGAGTTGCTGATGAGGGCACCGTCTTCGGTCTTCAGTCGGTAGACGCCTGGCCGCGTGACCTCGGCTATAATGAACGGCCCTTCCTAGATTGGGGAAAGTTTGTGCCTGTCTTTGGTAGTTTGTATTTTTCTCAGGACGAGATCTCCGAGCAAAAAGGCACGGCCACGGACATTGCGATTGTGGTAGCGACGCAGGCCTTGAAGATACCTTGCCGACTAGATTGTTGCGATATCCCTCGCTTCTTCCAACTGATCTAGTTCGACCAATCGAGTATTGCTGGAGATGTGTTCTGAGTAAGCCCGAACTCGCGGAGAGCCGAACTCTAACTCGGTTGGTAGCACAGCCTCAACATCGTAGACCAAAAAGAAAGGGGATTGCCCTGTTGCCCGACTGACTTTGGTTCTGAGAGACCAGAGAACAGATGGGAGCTCTTGGACCCACCGGCCCGTGTATGGTTGCAGTCGGTCTAATATCCTGGCCTTGTTACCTTGTAAGACCATACCATTGGCTCGTTCAACCTACCCGTTGCTCCGCGGGTGTGCCACAGACGCATAGCAGATCTTGATGCCGAAGTCGTCACAAAAATCTTGAAACACGCCGCCCGTGAACTGAGTGCCGTTGTTGGTGATGATACGGTTAAGGACCCCGAATCGGTATAATACACTCATGATGAACTCCTTTGCTCGTGCCGTTGTTATGGTTGCAACGGGTTTAGCCTCAATCCACTTGGTGAATTTATCCACTGCGACGAACAAGTGTGTGAACCCTCCTGGTGCTTTCTTGAAAGGCCCGATCATGTCGAGCCCCCAAACTGCAAAGGGCCAAGAGATTGGGATTGTTTGGAGTTCTTGGGCTGGGAGATTTGTTTGTCTTGCGTAGAACTGGCAACCCTCGCATGTGCGAACAATGTCATTTGCATCTGTTACTACTTGTGGAGGCCATGGGCCCCGAGTACCTCATTACTAGTACATGGCCACTCGGATAGAGGATGGGCCGAACCATGTACTTAGAGATAAGATAGCACCCGGCAGGCTATGCCTTGTATGATGAGGAAACATAGTCTTAGTCGGATAGGACTCTATCTCTAAGGAGGAAATCCCTTGGCTGTATCCGGCTGGGATCCTTATCATGTACCCCTGTCCCCTAGTATATAAAGGGAGGCAGGGCGCCCCTCAGGGCAAGGACAACAAGAACAACAAGATCATCGATCACCATACACCTCAGAGGAATAACACCTCAACTGGACGTAGGGTATTACCTCACCATGAGGGCCTGAACCAGTATAATTCTCCTGTGTTCCTCTGCAGTCCACTGAATTCACCCTTGCCGAGTAGCCCCATAGTATTATTGCCGGTCCAAAGCATCGACAGTTGGCGCGCCAGGTAGGGGCCCGGCGAATTTCCCATCAGAAGATTCGATGGATTCAATCAACAAGTTCTCCCCCGGAGATGCAATTACCTTCGGGAGCTTAGACTTCATTGCCGATCAATTCGGCAATCTCACCTTGGCTGAGGCAGATCCAATCTTGCCAGCCGAGGAACTAGCTAACGTTGCGCCAGTCGGCTCACAGGACGTCATGATCTCCTTCCCCGACTTACTGCGGCAGTCCTTCACATCGCCAAGCATCGGGACAACCCTCTCCTTCGGTGTCCTACTTGCGCTAGGCCTCGAGCCAGCCCGGGTTGGGCCGAGAAGGGGAGAGGTCGTCAATCTCCCTCACAGCTCCGGCGATGCTGCGCATCAAAATTCCGCACAGCAGACCCGATCTCTAGCAATTCAATTTGGACACAGCCAAGCGCCGTTTCAGATTGGATCGAGAGAGGTCGGAGTCGTTCTCACTCCGATAAACTACTCGGAGTCCGACACTAAGTCAGATAGCGGTTCGAGCACCAGCTCGGACTCTAATTTGGCAAGCTTCCTCCTCTCCCGCGAGATCTTCATGGCTTCAACACCACCTTCCGAGGTACGCTGACTACAGGAGGAACAACAGGAGGAGGCGCGCCGACTACAACAAGAGGAGGCCAACCGCGAGGCCCGCAATGACGAGCTACGCCAAGCTGGGCGAGTCGCTCAGCAACAGATCCTCCAAACCAAGATTGGCGACCACGACGTCTTCGTCACGCCACAACAGAACATTGTGGCCGCCGCAACTCTGCTGGACACACTCCAGCTCGGGGCCGATCACCAGGCCACCCCGACTATCACTAAGATCAAGGCGATGATCACAGCTGCTGCCTGTCAGCAGCAACAGCAGTCAGGCGACACATTTATACCGACCAACCGGTCAGGTTCTCCGGCGGCAGACTCATCTGCGTCAACGCGACGCTGGGCGGCCGGCTCCAGTCGGCAACGCGAAGAGTCCTGGCTCACCGTTTACACCCTAGCAGTTCGAGCTGCTGGGGGCGACAGCAGAGTCATGGCTAACTACCTCCCGGTCGAGCTAGCCGACTCAGCGAGGACATGGCTGACAGGCCTCCCGAGGCAGTCGATCGGTTCCTGGGGACAACTCAGGGAGCGGTTCATCGCTAATTTCCAGGGGACCTACGACAGACCCGCTTCGGAGCATGATCTTTATCAACTGCACCAGAAGAAAAATGAGTCTTTGCGCGAATTCATCAAAAGGTTTTCCAAGAAGCGCAACCAAATTCCAACTGTCAAAGACGAAGCCGTCATCGCCACCTTTCTCAAGGGGGTAAAAGACGCTCCGCTTATCGCAAAGTTCACTCGGAAGCCACCATCCATGGTCCGGGCGCTCTTCGACATGGCCAACAAATACGCCGACTCAGCCGAGGCGGTCACGGAGGCCCTCGACGAGAAGGAGCCCCGACAGAAGGACCAGAAGGCAAAAGCCGACAACGAGCCGTCTCAAAATAAGTCTGGCAGCCGCAAGCGGAAGTCGGACAACGAGGTGGCCAACATGGAGCGCAGTCGGTCGCGGCCCCAGCGGAACAACTACTACCAGAAAGTCATGAGCGGCCCATGCCCCTTTCACCCCAAGGGCAAGCACGCGGCCAAAGACTGCTACATGCTCAAGAAGTTTGCCTCCGAGTAGGCTTCATCGTCTGGCACCGACAAGGACAAAGACAAGCCAGACTCGGGTCCGGCTGATGATTTCCAAGATCCTCAAGCCGAGCTCAACCACATCTTCGGGGGGCCACTCGCATACAAGTCCAAGCGCAAACAGAAGCTCTCAGCGCGCGACATCAACACGGTCTCTGCGGCAGATACCCCCCAATACCTGCGCTGGTCAGAGATGGCCATCACTTTCAACCGCGCAGATCACCCAGATCGGGTTTCCCACCCGGGACGCTATCCACTCGTCCTGGACCCGGTCGTCAGAAACATCAGGCTGAAGAAAACCCTCATCGACGGAGGCAGCGCGCTCAATATCCTATTCTCCAAGACTTTGGACGAGATGAAAATTCCTCGTTCAGAACTGCAGCCGAGCACTGCGCCCTTCCATGGGATAATTCCCGGCCTATCATCAACTCCACTCGGGCAAATAACTTTGCCGGTAACCTTCGGCACGCGGGATAATTTCAGCACAGAAAACGTCTGCTTCGAGGTCGCCGACTTCGAGACGCGTACCACGCGATACTCGGACAACCGGCACTCGCCAAATTCATGGCGATATCGCACTATACATACATGGTGCTGAAGATGCCTGGGCCAGCGGGAGTTCTCTCCCTCCGCAGCGACATCAAGCAAGCCTTCACCTGCGACAAGGAGAGCTGCGAACAGGATCAATCACAAGAGGCAGCAGTCGGGCGCGACAGCATTCGGCAAGCCGTCACAACAGAAGTCGAGCAAGATCAAGTTTCGGCGAAAAAAGCAACGAAGTCGGGAATTTCAGCGGACTCTGACACGAAGAAGATCCCCCTGGACCCTTTCGACCCCTCCAAGACTGCTCTAGTCAGGACCGGACTCGACCCCAAATAGGAAGACGTGCTCGTCACCTTCCTCCAAGTCAATAAGGATATCTTCGCATGGAAACCGTCCGACATGCCGGGCATACCAAGGGAGGTGATCGAGCACGCCCTAAACGTGAAGACAGACGCCAGGCCAGTCAAGCAACGGCTTCGACGCTTCGCTCAAGACCGCAAAGATGCTATTCGGGAGGAAATTACAAAACTCCTCGTAGCCGGGTTCATCAAAGAGGTCTACCACCCGGACTGGCTGGCAAATCCAGTTCTGGTCCGAAAGAAAAACGGTAAATGGCGCATGTGCGTCGATTACACCGACCTCAACAAAGCGTGCCCCAAGGACCCATTTGGTCTTCCCAGGATAGATCAGGTGGATGATTCCATAGCAGGGTGCGACCTACTCAGTTTTCTCGACTGCTACTCAGGATACCATCAAATCAGCCTGAGGGAGGAAGACTGCTTGAAGACATCTTTCATCACACCGTTTGGAGCGTATTGCTATATCACAATGCCGTTCGGTCTGAAGAACGCGGGCGCAACCTATCAAAGGGCTATTCAGTGGTGTCTGCACACTCAGATCGGGCGCAATGTGGAAGCCTACGTCGACGATGTGGTGATCAAGACCAAGTCCAAACAAGACCTCATCGCTGACTTGGAAGAAACCTTCCAAAACCTTCGAAGATTCAAGATGAAGTTGAACCCGGAAAAATGCGCCTTCGGTGTGCCATCCAGAAAGTTACTCGGCTTCATCGTCTCACACCGTAGCATCGAGGCCAACCCGGAGAAAGTCAACGCCATCAGGCACATGGCACCCCCGACTAACCTCAAAGACGTCCAGAAGCTGACAGGCTGCATGGCGGCACTCAGCCGGTTTATCTCCCGACTGGGCGAACAGGGCATGCCCTTCTTCAAGCTACTCTAAAAGGCCGACAATTTCCAATGGACTCCAGAAGCCCAACGAGCCTTCGAAGACTTCAAAGAATTCCTCACATCACCCCCCGTGTTGGCATCACCTCTGCCCCAGGAACCGCTAATGCTATATCTGGCGGCAACAACACAGGTAGTCAGCACGGTGCTACTGGTCGAGCGATCCGAACAGGGTCATATTCAAAAAATACAATGGCCAGTCTACTTCGTCACCGAGGTCCTTGCCGACTCCAAAACGAGATATCCGCAGGTCCAGAAGCTGCTATATGGCCCACTCATCACAGTCCGGAAGCAGGTGCATTATTTCCAAGCACACCAAGTCACGGTGGTCACAGCATTTCCACTCGGGGACGTCCTTCATAATCGCAAGGCCACCGGCTGAATCGCTAAATGGGCACTCGAGCTAATGGCGTTTGACATCACCTTTCAGCCACGGACAGCAATTAAGTCTCAAGCTCTAGCCGACTTCGTGGCCGAGTGGACAGAAGTCCAACTGCCTACACCAACAGCAAAGCTAGAGTACTGGACAATGTACTTCGACGGTTCTCTATAGATCGGAGGCGCCGGGGCCGGAGTCATATTGATGTCCCCTACTGGCGAAAAACTGAAGTACGTTCTACAAATCCACTTCCCGGCTTCCCACAACGTCGCCGAGTATGATGCACTTGTTCACGAGCTCCGCATCGCTATATCACTCGGCATACGTCGACTGGTTGTGCGCGGGGATTCTCAACTTGTGGTAAACCAAGTCATGAAAGACTGGACCTGTCTCGACGATACCATGGCGGCATACTGTTAGGAGGTCCGCAAGCTGGAAAACAAGTTTGACGGGCTGGAAATCACACATGTCCTGCGCCAATACAACGACGCAGCAGACGAGCTGGCAAACATGGGATCCAAGCGAGAAGCAGTTCCAACTGGAATCTTTGTTGAGCAACTTATGGAGCCATCAGTCAAGAAGAAACCTGCACCGGAGCAGTCGGGAGGCGAGCCTACCCCGACCACAGATGAGGTGCTGCACATATGTCAAACTGGAGGACTCCTGTTGTCAAATTCTCCGGGACGACCAACCCTAGAAGATTGCAGTCAAGCCGAGCAAATAAAGCGTCGAAGCAAAAGCTTCCTACTAGTCGGAGAAGACCTGTACCGAAGAAGCGCATCCGGTGTCCTCATCGCTGCGTCACCCACCACCGAGGAGGGCAAGCAGATTCTGCATTCGATCACTCGGGCATATGTGGCAACCACGCGTATCCAGGACGTTAGTCGAAAAGGCTTACCGGCAGGGATTTTTCTGGCCCACAGCAGTAACAGACGCCAAAGACATCGTTCGCAAGTGTGAGAGTTGCCAGTTCTACACAAGACAAACAAATCTCTAGCCCAGGAACTCCAAACTACCCATTTCCTGGCCATTTGCAGTATGGGGGCTCGACATGGTCAGGCCTTTCAAGAAAGCGCCAGGAGGGTTAACACATTTATTCATCGCAGTGGATAAGTTCACCAAGTGGATTGAGGCTAAACCCGTTGCAACGATTACAGCGGCACAAGCAAAGGACTTCATCATGAGTATATTATACTGGTTCGGAGTCCCTAACCGCATCATCACCGACAACGGTACTCAGTTCACGGCCGGCGTATTCCAAGACTTCTGCGACGATTTCGGCATCAAGATCTGCTACGCATCTGTGGCACACCCGCGGAGCAACGGGCAGGTCGAACGAGCCAACGGTATGGTCTTACAAGGCATCAAGGCCAGGATATTCGACCGACTACAACCATATGCGGGACGGTGGGTACAAGAACTCCCATCCGTTCTCTGGTCTCTCAGAACAACAGTTAGTCGGGCAACAGGGCAATCCCCTTTCTTTCTGGTCTACGGTGTCGAGGCTATGCTACCTACGAGTTACAGTTCAGCTCTCCACGAGTCCGGGCTTACTCAGAAGATGACTCCAACAATACCCGACTGGTCGAACTAGATCAGCTGGAAGAAGCAAGAGACACCGCAACTATCCAGTCGGCAAGGTATCTTCAAGGCCTACGTCGCTACCACAATCGCAATGTCCGTGGCCGCACCTTTTTGGTCGGGGACCGCGTTCTGAGGAAAATACAAACCACCAAAGACAGGCATAAATTATCCCCAATCTAGGAAGGGCCGTTCATTATAGCCGAGGTCACGCGGCCAGGCGCCTACCGACTGAAGACCGAAGACGGCGTTCTCATCCGCAACTCATGGAACATAGAACAGCTACGTCCTTTCTATACCTGAGTTCTATATTTTTCATGTGTACAGTTCTTCTGACCCACTACGCCGCTTGTATCAACCGAGTAGTGAGTCGGGGGCTGCATGTATATATGTGTCCTATCAATAACATACCAGCTTATCTTACTTCGGTTATGAAGCCTTACTACGACTGTCACGTTTGCCCGAGTACAGCTTCTTACTTTGAACATTTTTATTAAGTTCTGACAGACTAACTCGGTGCATACTACACAGTCGAGTAAAGCTAATGACGACTGAGTAATAAGCTTGGCGGCATTACACACATATTTACACATGCTTGTTTAACAAAAGTTTATATACACCGACTACATAACATATTGCCCTCACAGACCCAGGTCTCGGGTAATTATTTCAGCAGTCGGCTTCGCCCGGGTGATCAGCTCCAGCGCCTCCTCTGGCGTCGTCTCTTCGGCAAACCCCTCCCTGATGGCTTCAATATCCGCCCTGGGGTATATGGACTTGGTCATCGCTAGAGTCTGGGCCACGCCGGCGACAACATGCTCATGCGAGTACCTTTTCAAGGCACTCGGTGCATCCTCGAGACACGCCTCCATCTGGGGATTCTGCTGCAACTGGTCCCCACAGGGCGGGGATCTATGAGGTCCAGGAGCCCTTTCACGGACCCGATGAGGGCCTCCCGTGACTCCCTAATCAATCTTATCTCCTCTGTGTAGAACCGATATTGGGCCTGGACATTGGTTCTCATGTCTGCCCAGGTCCGCCGGCAAGTAAATTTGTCAGATTCGGATACAGATGGAATGACTAATGGATTGGCTAAGGTCGTTGTCGGGTTGAGGACTTACTTTCGTAGTCGGCCTCCCACCCGGCCATGGTCTTCTCCAGTTCATCTTTTTCCTTATCGAGCTTGGCGACGGTCTTCTTCAACTCGACTTTCCCGGTCAAAGCTCGTGTTGGCCTTTGTCAGGTCGGCCTTGACCTTCTCAAGCTCGGCCCTGGCTTCTTCGGCCACCTTCAGCTGCGATTCCCTCTCGTTCGGGTCTTCAACTCCGCTTCGAGGGCTGCACCATAGATTAGCCAAGAGCTCAATCGTGCAGTCATGACATAACTGGGCAGTCGGAAACAACGCAGCTGGATCAATGCATCAACGGTCCGGTCGGGAAGATATACTCGGGGATCTTACCTCTGATCTTTTCGGCTAGGGCCCATGTCTCCTCCGTGAGCTGATTGGCGCCACTCTTCAGCCAGGCCTCCCTCCCCGCATGACACGCCTCCAACTCGGCCTTCAACGCCCGGAGCTACTCCAGTTCTGCGAGGTGGGGAGCCACCTCAACCAAGATTTCCGTCATCACCTCGTTGCGGTCGACAAGCTTCTGCTCAGGATAAAAGACGGATCAAGGACGGAGTCAGACATCAAAACAAGAAGATTGCCAAGGCTCTACCACAAGAATTGTACCGCGACTCCCTGGGACCCGCTGATGGCGGCGCGAAGCAAGCTTTCGCGCTCCCTCCTCGCGACGACTTCGTCAAGCTTGAAGCTCTTCGCTGTCCCATCGGGAGCCGTCCATGTGAATGTTCGGGGCATCACGCGTGGAGGAGCCTCGATCCGGGGTAGATGCGGGATCTCCGGCGGTGGCGACGGCGACGACCACAACGGCGATGGGGTCCTGGCCTCAGCGCCACTGTCCCCCGCGACTTCGGGGACCGGCTCAGGGGCTCCGTCCACGGCTTCCGCGACGAGCGGCGCTTCGGGGGCTGGGGCCTCAGCTTCAGCAGCCGCCTCTCGGTCGGGTGGCGGCAGCGACCGTGTAGTCGGGGCCACCTTAGTCTCCACGACCAGGCTGGCCACCGGCTCAACAGGTGTCTCCGCGGCAGCTGGCTCGGCTAGGGCAGGCTCATCAAGTGGAACGGTCGAGTCGACCTCCTTGAGATCGATATCGGCCCGCTTCCGGCACGACGAAACAATTTATCACGACACTGCATCAACACACAAAGATTTTAGAAGACCCGGAGCAACGCACCTCTTGGAGAACTTCAGCTTCTTGCCGAGCGACCCGGCCCCCAGCAAAGCGCTAGCTCCGGCAGTCGGCCTGGTCGGCGTCACGATCGGCAGCGGCGCATCAACCCGAGTCGGCCCTGACTCCGGTGTGGTCGGCTTGGGTGCCTCCGCCCCTAGCGGCGTCTGCTCTAGCCGGCCCCATGGTGACGCCACGGCCGGACTCGACAACGTCGGGCTTGAACCCGCGGGTCTCAACCTGGGACTTGACCGCTTGGGCATCGCCGCGACGGCGTCCCTTATCTTCAGGCTTCCGGCCATGGCGCGCGCCGTCATGGCCCCCTCGCCCCGATATAATATCAGCTTCTTCCCTGCTCTCTTGGAGTTGGGATGGGCAACAGAGGGACTTCTCGGCCTCTTCTTCGACGCGACGGCCAACAACGGATGGGAGTCCTCATCAAACTCCACGCACCACTACAAGAAATTCAACACGATACATAACATGCTGCCGGGGACTTAGACATCCGAGTCCACGGGCACGCACTACAAAGGGAAGACGGATGTTACCTCGGACCGGGGCCAGCTGCGCCTGTAAGACGCAATGCATCTCTTCTTGTCCTCGGTCTCAATCACCCCGCTGGAGAAGTATCCGAACAGGGTCTCCGTCACCTTCCGCTCGTCGGCTGACTCCCGGCTAACCCGGTCAGGGTCATGCTTTCCCTGGTAGTCCCAGCCAAACGCGCTCCTCAGCTTCAGGGGCTAGAAGCGCCGAGTCAGGAACCGCCTGGCAACGCAGGGACCGGTCAGGCCGGCCTTCTTGAAATTAATTCAGGCTTCGTCAGCAGCTAGTGCACTTGACCCATCTCTTCATAGGTCGGGTCCGCCGACCAATTCGGCGAAACTACCGGCGGCGAGCCGCAAGGAGGGAGCAAGATCTGCGCAATAAAACCACTCCTTGTGCCAGCCCTTCAAGGAGGGTTTCAAGGAAAGATCAAGATACGACTTTTTCCTATCACCCCTCAATTGAAGACCAGCCCCCCCACTTACATTGATGCTATTTTTGGAAGGCTAAGGTTTAATGTGGAACAAATGCCTAAAGAAGTTGAAATGGGGTTCCACACCCAAATAGCACTTGCATGGAGTGACAAAGATGGAGATCTGAAGAATCGAGTTGGGGTTCAAATGCACCAACTCCAACCCGTAGAAGTCAAGGATACGGCGAAAGAAATTGGAAGACGGAAGCCCCAAGCCTTGATCGAAAAAAGAGGCGAAAACTACCGTCTCACCTAGTTGGGGATTCGGGCTCGACTCATCCCTAGCCGGTCGCCAGCGAATCACCTCTTGGCTAGGCAACTTCAGTTCACTTTCCAGCCGCTTCAGCTTCATCGAGCCACAATCCGACACCGGCCAAGAACTTCCCAGCGCCCCCGCAAGATCCGAAGCCTTCGGCATGACTGGAGGCGATAAGATTTGGGGAAAAGCAAATCGGGGGCTTGGACCAAACAGAGAGGATCGGAATCGCCCGAGTTCGGGTGGGAATGGCAGTAGCTAACCCTAGCCGAGCGGGAGGCGAAAAGTTGGGCGCGAAGGCGGAAGAAGAAGCGGTTGGCTGATTTAGGGAAGATGAGGGAATCTTTTTCTCTCTCCCTGCTTTTATAGAGCCGATGCCGACTAGATGGGCTTGGGCCTACACAGTCCGCACTGGGCCAACAAGATATGAGTTCCTACAGTAGAATGCTCCATGTGGGCCACCCGCAGGCTAAGTTGAAATTATAGCGCTGGTGCTACTGACAGGAGCCGATGAGGTAAACAGGTGTGCTTCTGTTGACCCCGAAAACCGCTGGGTGTGCCAAAAAGCTTGCTGACGATCTGGTTCGGCGTCTTGGTGACACGCGAAGGCCCTGGGAGATCTGCCTTAGCTCCAGTGCAGGTCCTAAATATTTGAGGTTCGTAGGCGTGCCAGTCAATTTGACCCAGCAATTGACAAGGAGATAAAACAAATCAGATCACCGCTCCAATCGGCCGATAAGCTGATACAGTCGATGGCGCCAACAGTACTTGTAAATCGGCTGCGCTTGTACTCGGGCCCTTGTCTTCGCGCGTGCTCGTGCCCGGGCACTAGTTGTCCGTGTCCGCGCCCGGGTAGTCGTCCTGTTGCCCACGCCCAGGACCTCGTGCCCGCACCCGGGTACTTGTCTGCTTGTTCGTGCCCGTGCCCAGGCCCTTGCTCCTATTCAATCGGCCGATACTCCTAGCCGATAGTCGATAGCATCTGTATATCGGCCGTGCCCGGGCTCTTCCTCGTGCCCGCGCCCGAGTACTTGCTCGTGGTCATGTCCGAGGAGAAGCAAGGAGGAATGACGATTGCCGATAGAGCACCTGTACATTGGCCGGAAGCCGATGGTGATATAAGCAAGTAATATACCAGCCGACTACCAAATAAAACAGTAAGACATCGGCTAGAAGCCGATGGCAAAATAGATAGGCAGAAATAAAAGACAATGCAGTCGGTTGTCTAGTAACAGATAACCTATCGGCTAAGCACTCCGATAGAAACATCGCATAAACACCTATCGACTCGACAAGGATAAGATTATTACTATTAGTCTAGTAGATCGGACCGAACCGTTGCAGCACAGACCAATAATGATAACAGAACCTCAATGGGCCGATAGATCTAATGCGATCGTGATGTATAAGATAATTTACCGGCTATGCATTCCGATAAGACACTTGCACAGAAGCCATCGGCCTAGCAGGAATAACTTATCGCTCAGTTTAGTAGGTCGGACCCAACCGATGCAGCACAAACTGATGATAAACTATCCCAGTAAACCGATAAAAACTATGCACGCGTGATGTGGTATACCTGATCGGCCTAAGAGATCGAACCGAACCGATGCAGTCGTAGACAGGGCAGATACACCTGGGTAAGGGGTGACGAGTCTTACCCTCTCGCAGGAGTTCGGACCTAACCGATGCAGCCCCGCTCGAGAAGCAAGAACCCGTCGAAAGGGTGGCGATGCGCCGAAGTTTATTGGATCTGGTGTGGATAGTTTTTACAAGGTCCCCGGGCATACGTAGTATATACCCCGAGTTACAAAGAGTCCTTATTGGACACGGAACAGGACTTTCCTAACTAGAAAAGGAAAACTAACAGACCTGATCGGACAAGAGATCAGGTTTTCTAAAAGATAAAACTATCTAATAGATAAGATAAATAACTGCCATAACGTGGTCTTAACGATTCCTTCCCAAGCTCGGACTCTTCTGGATTAGTTTCCAATGGCTGATATCGCTTCTTTCCTTAACCAAACATGGTAACGACCCGTACCAAATTTTGGCGTTAACAGCTTCATGAGAGCCTTATTGCCAAAACATATATGTTTGGATATTTGTTTTGAAATCAGCCAGGTCTCGAAGGAATATATCCTTACAAGGATTACAAGCTGGTCTTCATTAAAATTGGAGATACAGGTATCTTTCTCGGGTACACCTGACCACGCCGTGGATTTATTTTTATAAAGTGGTACTCGGCCTACATGCGTGGCCATTAGTTGCTATGAGCAACATTTTACCTGCTGACATGATGTGGAAGAGTCTAACTTTCAAGTAGTGCACTACTTGGGAGACTATAAATATCTTTTCCCGCTGACATGATGCGGAGGAGTCTAACTTCCGAGTGGGACGCAACTCAGAAAAGACTATAAACCCCTTTTTTCTAGCTGACATGACGCTGAAGAGTCCCATACACGAGTAGCTCCTACTCGGCAAGACTATAAACACATATTCTAACTGACATGAAGTCGAAGAGTCCTATATACGAGTAGTCTCCTACTCGGCAAGACTATAAAGTTTATTCCGGTTGACATGATACCGAAGAGTCGCAAATACCAGTAGTAATCTACTTGGGAAAGACTTCCAGGTTAAGATCTTTGGACTTTATGTTTAATTGTCTTCACAATTAAGCACAAAGTCGGGGCTACAGTGCTTCCTGAATAGGTGCACCTACTTTCGGCGTGCACACTATTCTATATTTACATGAAGCCCTTCATTAGCTCTGGCTGCCAGCTACATGAAGCAGGACTTGGGAGAAGACTTACTCGGACAAAGAGTACTCGGGCGCACTGCAAAACTCGGGCAAAACCTTCACCGTGGGAGGACGAGCACTGAAGGTGGGTGTGGCATCAGCTGTGGACTCAACTATGAAGGTCTCTAGGGGGCTACTGTGGAGGCCATCCCGGGCCCAGGGTACCTCTCATTACTCTAGTGAGGGAACATCCGGGGGCCACTCGATAAGAGGATGGGCGAACCATGTAGTTTTTTTATCACGGGGAGACATACTAGAGATAAGTATAGCACCCTGAAGGCCTTTGAAAGGTATTGACCATTTGCTGTGCCTTTGTATGATGAGGAAACGTTAGTCTTAGTCGGATAGGACTCTATCTCTAAGGAGGAAATCCCTTGCGTATCCGCTGGGATCCTTATCATGTACCCCTGTCCCCTAGTATATAAAGGGAGGCAGGGCGCCCCTCAGAGCAAGGACAACAAGAACAACAAGATCATCGATCACCATACACCTCAGAGGAATAACACCTCAATTGGGCATAGGGTATTACCTCACCTTGAGGGCCTGAACCAGTATAATTCTCCTGTGTTCCTCTGCAGTCCACCGAATTCACCCTGGCCGAGTAGCCCTATAATATTATTGCTAGTGCAAAGCATCGACACTGCTGTTGGCCAAAAAAATCCCTGCCCGTAAGCCTTTCTGACTAACGTCCTAGATGCGGCGTGGTTGCCACATATGCCCAAGTGGATTAACTGCAGGATCTGCTTGCCCTCCTCAGTGGTAATGCAGCACATGAGGACCCCATAGTATTATTGCCCTTGCTTCGATGTTTGATTCGTTCGGCTTCACTGCAATCTTCTGGGAGTTCATCGTCCAGGAGGAATTTGAGAACAGGAGTCCGCCAATCTTGACATATGTGCAGCACCTTGTTTGTAGCCGGGGTAGGTTTGCCTCCCGACTGCTCTGGTACTGGTTTCTTCATGACTGATGGCTCCATGAGTCGCTCAACAAAGATCCCTGTCGAGACCGCTTCTCGCTTGGATCCCATGCTTGCCAATTCATCTACAGCATCATTGTATTGTCGTAGGACGTGTGCTATCTCCAGCCCATCGAACTTGTTTCCTAGCTTGCGGACCTCCTGACAGTATGCCACCATGGTATCGTCGAGACATGTCCAATCCTTCATGACTTGGTTCACCACGAGTTGAGAATCCCCGCGCACAACCAGTCGACGTATGCCGAGTGATATAGCAATGCGGAGCCTGTGGATAAGTGCCTCGTACTCAGCGACGTTGTGGGAAGCCAGGAAGTGGATTTGTAGAACGTACTTTACTTTTTCGCCGGTGGGGGAGTCAGTACGACGCCAGCCCCGGCGCCGCCGATCCATAGAGAACCATCGAAGTACATTGTCCAGTAGTCTAGCTTCGCTGTTGATGTAGGCATTTGGACTTCTGTCCACTCAGCTACGAAGTCGGCTAGAGCTTGTGATTTGATTGCTGTCCGTGGCTGAAAGGTGATGTCGAACGCCATCAACTCGAGCACCCACTTAGCAATTCGGCCAGTGGCCTCGCGATTATGCAGGACGTCCCCAAGTGGAAATGATGTGACCACCGTGACTTGATGTGCTTGGAAATAGTGCACCAGCTTTCGGACTGTGATGAGTAGGCCATAGAGCAGCTTCTGGACCTGCGGGTATCTTGTCTTCGAGTCGGCAAGGACTTCGCTGACAAAGTAGACTAGCCTTTGGACTTTCTGGATGTGACCCTGTTCAGATCGCTCCACCACTAGCACCGTGCTGACTACCTGAGTAGCTGTCGCCACATATAGCATCAGTGGTTCTTGGGGCATGGGTGATGCCAACACGGGGGGTAATGTTAGAAATTGCTTGAATTCTTCGAAGGCTTGCTGGGCTTCGGGAGTCCATTGGAAGTTGTCCGCTTTCTTCAATAGCTTGAAAAAGGGCATGCCCCGTTCGCCTAGTCGGGAAATGAATCGACTGGGTGCCGCCATGCAGCCTGTCAGCTTCTGGATGTCCTTCTGGTTAGTTGGGGGAGCCATGTTCATAATTGCATTGACTTTCTCCGGGTTGGCCTCGATGCCGCGATGCGAGACAATGAAGACGAGTAGCTTGCCGGATGGCACATCGAAGGCGCATTTTTCCGGGTTCAACATCATCTTGAATCTTTGAAGATTTTGGAAGGTTTCTTCCAGGTCAGTGATGAGGTCGTCTTTAGACTTAGTCTTGATCACCATGTCGTCGACGTAGGCCTCCATGTTGCACCCTATATGAGTGTGTAGACACCACTGAATTGCCCGTTGATACGTTGCTCCAGCGTTTTTCAAACCGAACGGCATAGTGATGTAGCAGTACGCTCCAAATGGCGTGATAAAAGACGTCTTTAGGCAGTCTTCCTCCTTCAGGCTGATTTCGTGGTATTCTGAGTAGCAGTCGAGAAAACTGAGAAGGTCGCACCCTACAGTTGAATCTACCACCTGGTCTATTCTTGGTAAACCAAATGGGTCCTTGGGGCACGCCTTGTTGAGATCGGTGTAGTCGACGCACATGCGCCATTTACCATTTTTCTTCCGGACTAGAACTGGGTTTGCCAGCCAATCCAGGTGGTAGACCTCTTTGATGAACCCGGCTATGAGAAGCTTGGTTATCTCCTCCCGAATAGCATCTTTACGGTCTTGAGCGAAGCGTCGCAGCCGTTGCTTGATTGGCTGGGCGTCTGTCTTCACGTTGAGGGCGTGCTCGATCACCTCCCTTGGTACGCCCGGCAAGTCGGACGGTTTCCACGTGAAGATAACCTTGTTAGCTTGGAGGAAGGTGATGAGCGTGTCTTCCTATTTGGGGTCGAGTCCGGTCCTAACTAGAGCAATCTTGGAGGGGTCGGAAGGGTCTAGGGGGATCTTCTTTGTGTCTGAGTCTGCTGAAATTCCTGACTTCGCTGCTTTTTTGGCCGAAACTAGGTCTTCCTCGACTTCTGTTGTGACGGCTTGCCGAATGCTGTTGCGCCCGACTGCCGCCTCTTGTGATTGAGCCAAATTGCAACTCTCCTTGTCGCAGGTGAAGGCTTGCTTGACATCGCTGCGGAGGGAGAGGACTCCTCCTGGCCCTGGCATCTTGAGCACCACGTATGTATAGTGCGGTATCGCCGTGAACTTGGCGAGCGCCAGTCGTCCGAGTTTCGCGTGGTACGTAGTCTCGAAGTCGGTGACCTCGAAGCAGATTTTTTCCATGCAGAAGTTATCCCGCATGCCGAAGGTGACTGGTAAGGTAATCTGCCCGAGTGGTGTTGAAGACAGGCCGGGAATTATCCTATAGAAGGGCGTCGTACTTGGCTGTAGATCTGAACGAGGGATTTTCATCTCATCCAGAGTCTTGGCGAATAGCATGTTGAGCGCGCTGCCTCCGTCTATGAGAACGTTCTGCAACTTGATGTTCTTGACAACCGGGTCCAGGACGAGTGGATAGCGTCCTAGGTGCGAAACCCGATCTGGATGATCGGCGCGGGTGAACGTGATGGACATCTCTGACCAGCGCAGATATTGGGGGGTGTCTGTGGTAGAGATTGCGTTGACGTCGCGTGCTGTTAGCTTCTGCTTGCGCTTAGACTCATACGCAGACGGCCCTCCGAAGATGTGGTTGAGCTCGGCCTGGGGATATTGAAAATCATCAGCCGGGCCTTGATCTGCCTTGTCCTTGTCCTTGTCGGCGCCAGATGTTGAAGCCTGCTCGAAAGCAAATTTCTTGAGCATGAAGCAGTCTTTGGCCGCGTGCTTGCCTTTAGGGTGGAAGGGGCATGGCCCGTTCATGACCTTCTGGTAGTCATTGTTCCGTTGGGGCCGCGACCGAGTTCACTCCATGTTGCCCACCTCGTTGTCCGACTTCCGCTTACGGTTGCCAGACTTGTTTTGTGATGGCTCGTTGTCAGCTTTCGCCTTCTAGTCCTTCTGTCAGGACTCCTTCTTCTCGTCGAGGGCCTCAGCGACCGCTTCAGCCGAGTCGGCATATTTGTTCGCCATGTCAAAGAGAGCCCGGACAGAGGATGGTGGCTTCCGAGTGAACTTCACAATGAACGGGGAGTCCTTTACTCCCTTGCGGAAGGCGGCGATGACGGCCTCATCCTTGGGATTTTGTTGCGCTTCTCGGAGAACCTCTTGATGAAGTCGCGTAGAGACTCGTTCTTCTTCTGGTGCAGTTGATATAGATCATGCTCGAAAGATGGCCTCTCGTAGGTCCCTTGAAAGTTAGCGATGAACCGCTCCCTGAGTTCTCCCTAGGAACTGATCGACCGCCTCGGGAGCCCTGTTAGCCATGTCCTCGCCGAGTCGGCTAGTGCGACTGGGAGGTAGTTAGCCATGGTTTTGTGGTCACCACCGGCAGCTCGAATTGCTAGGGTGTATACGGTGAGCCAGGAGTCAGGGTTGGTTTTGCTGTCGTATTTCTCGATCCCCGTAGGCTTGAAGCCCGATGGCCAGTCGACGTCCTGGAGCTCGTGGGTGAAAGCTGGAATGCCTTCATCTTCGTGAGGGGTCCGACTCCGGTCACGGTGGTTAAACCACTCGTGGTGAAGATCAAAATGCTCGTTCTCGTCCTCCAGTCAGCGGCGCTCTTCTTCTTTGCATTAGCGGCGCCGGGCGTTAATGTCGTGTCAGAGGTCGCGTAGAAAACGAACTCGGAGGTCTTGGTTGGGGCAACGATCGTACTGGTGACGCCGCCGATTGTTGTTGTTAGTGTCACCGAGTGATGTTTGCAGCGATTCCTCGTGTGGCCGGCTAGAGCCAGCCGCTCGGCATCGTGTTGACGTAGATGATCCTGCCGTCGAAGAACCCGACTGGTTGGTTGGCACAAGTGTGTCGCCCGACTGCTGCTGCTACTGACAGGCGGCAGCCGTAATCATCGCCTTGATCTTGGCGATAGTCGGGGTGGCCTGGAGGTCAGGCCCGAGCTGGAGTGTGTCCAGCAGAGTTACAGCGGCCACGACGTTCTGCTATGGCATGACAAAGACGTCGTGGTCGCCGATTTTGGTCTAGAGAATCTATTGCTGAGCGGTTCGCCCAGCCTTGCGTAGCCCATCGTTACGAGCCTCGAGGTCAGCTTCTTCCTGTTGTCGTACTCGGCGCGCCTCCTCCTACTGCTCCTCTTGTAGTCAGCGCACCTCCGGTGGGGGTGTTGAAGCCATGAAGATCTCGCGGGGAAGGAGAAAACTTGCTAGACTAGTGTCCAAACTAGTGTTCGAACCGTTGTCCGACTTGGAGTCGGAGTCCGAGTAGTTCATCGGAGTAAGAACGACTCCGACCTCCCTAGATCCAATCTGAAACGGTGCTCGGCCGTGTCCAAACTGAATCGCAGGAGATCGGGTCTGCTACGTAAGATGTAGATCTGCGGCGTCGCCGAATCTATGTGGGAGATTGATGATATCTCCCCTTCCTAGCCCAACCCGAGCTGGCTCAAGGCCTAGCGCGAGTCGGACGCTGAAGGAGAGAGTTTTCCCAAGGCTCGGCGAAGTTAAAGGTTGTTGCATTGGATTAATGATAGATGGCGCAGCATCTTGTGAGCCGACTGGCGCGGAGTCGGCTGGTTCCTCCGCCGGTTGGATTGGATCTGCGTCGGCCAAGGTGAGGTTGCCAATCTGGTCGGCGATGAAGTCGAGGCTTTCGAAGGTTATTGTGTCTCCCGGGGAGAACTTGTCACCATCGACTCCTGATGTAGGATCCATCGAGATTGTTGGTGTAGATCTCGCCGAAGCCCCTACCTGGCGCGCCAACTGTCGATGTTTTACACCGGCAATATGATTATAGGGCTACTCGGCAAGGGGAAACTCGGTGGATTGCAAAGCAACACGGGGAGATTTTATACTGGTTTAGGCCCTCAATGAGAGGTAATACACTACGTCTAGTTTGGATGTATTCCTTTGAGGATTATGGTGGTGGTTCTAATGAACTCTTGATGATCTATGATCTCCTGCCCTTAGGGGGCGCCCTGCCTCCCCTTATATACTCGGGGATAGGGGTACAAGGTAGGAATCCCAGCCGGATACGGCCAAGGGATTTCCTTCTTAGAGATACATCTTACCCGGCTAAGATTGTGTATTCCTTTTTGTACAAGGCAAAATCTACCGGGTGCTACTATATCTCTAATTACAAGACTTGGCCCATCCTCTATCCGAGTGGCTCATATGCTTGTGATGAGGTACCCGGGGTCCATTGCCTCCACACCACCCATGTTGGCATCACCAATGCCCCAGGAACCGCTCATGTTGTATTTGGCGGCAACTACTCAAGTAGTTAGCACGGTTTTTGTCGTCAAGCGTGAAGAGCCAGGATGCATACAAAAGGTACAATGACCAGAATACTTCATTAGCGAAGTCCTAGGTGAATCGAAGATGTGCTATCCTCAACTCCAGAAGCTGCTTTATGGACTCCTAATAACTGCCCGGAAGCTGGTGCATGATTTCCAATCCCACCAGGTTACAGTTGTCACTTCGTTTCCTCTCGGAGATGTCCTGCATAATCGTGAAGCCACTGGCAGAATCGCTAAATGGGCATTCGAGTTGATGGCGTTTAACATTGTATTCCAACCATGGACTTGCTGATTTCATGGCTAAGTGGATAGAAGTTCAGTCGGTTATAACCACGGACAAACTTGAGTACTAAACAATGTACTTTGACGGTTCACTACGGATCGGCAGAGCAGGAACTGGTGTCATTCTGACGTCACCAACAGGAGAAAAACTCAAATACGTTCTTCAAATACATTTTCCAGCATCCCACAATGTCGTCGAGTATGAAGCACTCATCCACAGACTCCGCATCGCAATATCGCTCGGTATCCGACGACTGATGGTTCGCAGGGATTCTCAATTAGTTGTGAACCAAGTCATGAAAGACTAGACATGCCTGGACAACAACATGGCAGCATACTGTCAAGAAGTCCAGAAGCTAGAGAACAAATTTGACGGACTGGAAATCACCCACGTCCTGCGCCAGTACAATGAAGCTGCAGATGAGCTAGCCAACATGGGATCCAAGCGTGAAGTGGACCGAACTGGAGTTTTTGTCGAGCAATTGCTACAGCCATCAATTAAGAAAAAACTTGACCCCGACCAATCGGGGGCTGGGCCAGAGCCAGAATCAAAGGAGATGCTCATTATTTCTCAAGATTGGCAAACTCCAATTATCCAATTCTTATTAAAAGATGAGCTCCCGGAAGACCACAGCAAAGCCGAAAAAATCAAACGTCGAAGCACTAACTTTATCGTAGTCGGAGAGGAACTTTTTCGTCGAAGCGCATCTAGAGTCCTCATGCAATGTGTCACACCTGAGGAGGGCAAGCAGATACTGCAATCAATCTACTCGGGCATATGTGGCAACCACGCTGCATCAAGGACGTTAGTCGGAAAGGCTTACAGACAGGGATTCTTTTGGCCTACTGCGGTCAACGACGCCAAGGACATAGTTCGGCCATGCAAGGGATGCCAATTTTTCGCTCGGCAAACACATCTACCAGCGCAAGAAATGCAAACAATTCCAATCTCTTGGTCCTTGTAGTCTGGGGGCTGGACATGGTTGGGCCATTCAAGAAAGTGCCAGGAGGGTTCACACACTTGTTTGTCACGGTGAACAAATTCACAAAGTGGATCGAGGGAAAACCCATTGCTAGTATAACTACAGCCAAGGCAAAAGACATCATCATGGGTACTATTTACCGATTTGGAATTCCCAATTACATCATAACGTGTCACGCCCAGAAATTCACCAGAATTTCCAAAGCTAATTTGTGCAATAAATCCTCGTCCAGGAATCAGCCGAGGTACACAAATTGACAATTTGATAAACATAACCAAAACGAAATAACGACAAATACTTACAACAGAGGCACGTAGTCCTCACACAGGAGAAAACAGCAGCGGAACGGCAACTAGCGTAGCTTCAGCACCAAGCCACAGGCAGCTCAACTAGGGTATAAGCCAAACACCAACTTCTCCTCCTCGCAAAGCTTCACTCTAAAGATTGCAATAATGCAAGACTGAGTACCACCCACCGTACTCAACAAGCCACACTAGGGAATGCAATGTAATGCAATAGGATACCAAAGGAAAGGCATAATATGACTTATTTGCATAAAACAGCATTTAAAACATTTGCACTTTAAAACCATTAAAACAGTATAGTTTAATTATTAATCAGTATTGAATCAACCATTGAACAGCGCTCCAACGCAGTTCAGGCCCAAACCAAAACATCTCCAAACAGGAGCTATCAATATTCCATCACTTATTTCCATTAATGAGTAGTGTGAGACTAATCACAGAAACATTGCTAGGCCGCTCATTAACCGCGAGCACGGCTATTCGAATAGTTTTACTCTGGCCAGAGGTGTACCAATTTACCCACAAGACACAACTCCACAACACATCACTGTGCGCCTTAATACCACCACGGTACCTCGGAAAGGAATTGTGATAAGACCCTCCATGTAACCCGCACAACAAGGGAGCCACCCGCTGGACCACCAGTTTCCGGCAGGAGCTGATCAGGCCCCCAACAGGGAAACGATCCAACGCCCAAGACATGGACTTATTGACGCAGCCATGGTGGTCTTATTGACACAGCCACAACACACCATGGTGGACCCCGGTTGAACGTACTACACATTGGATCCTACCATTACCCATGCTGGCTTGTGGTTAGCACGAGTGTTGCTTCGCAACAAGTAGTCCGCGAACCGGTCCTTAACTGTCATGAGCACCGCTAGCAACATTCCAACCTGGTGCTCACAACCCACCATCAATCAAGTTTTAGTTGACATAGTTAATTAATCAACCACGACTCACTGTCGTGAAAACATAGCCATTAATCCATAATTAGTCATAAATGAGTCATTAATTACCCACATAAAATGACACTATAGTTTCTAGGCATGGCTAAGCAAAATCCTAAATAATCTAGCCAAATAAATAATTAAACATCTGGCTAGTCAATATTATTACCCGGAGTATCAAGGTATAGATATCAACATCAAAATGGCCATAATTATCAATGGATATTGGATAATAAGTAAATACCCACAATAATGTCATTCGAAAACATTTCATGCAATAACTTGAAAATAAAATAGTTTTCACAACTAGGATCAACATGCTCAAGGAGATTGTCGTGTGACTTGCCTTGCAATCGCAAAAGTCTTCAAATACTCTTCCGAACTCTTCCGTAGACTCCGAAGTCTTCCGAATCGATGATATACGTAACTACACGTAAAACAATAATAATCCTAAGAAACTCCAAATAAACAATACATAAAAATACATAAACGAGTGAATTATGATTTTAGATAATTTAGGAAGAATAACGGGTCGATTCGGACTTCAAACGGAAAATATATGGCTTTTGGAAGATTGAATCCAGAATGAATCCGAAAAGAATTGAAAAGGAATATTCTTGGGAATATTCTCTCGGAAGTTAATTAATGGAGGAAATGTTTTTGGAGGGATAATTGAGTGGGGCCCATTTGTCATACGAAACAAGGGAGAGGAAACTGCTTGGGCCCCGCATGGCATACACAGATGAGGGCCACCTAGCAATGACTCAAGGCGAGGGCAAGCTCCTGCCCCATGGCAGGATGCAGCGACGGGAGACCGAGGCAGGGGAGAAAAGACGCCGGCGGCGAGGTTGGTGCGGAGCCGAGGTGAGGGCGACGACGATGCGGCACCGATGGTGACGGGTTGATGGCACAGGGCGGAGGCCGAGAGGAGGCAACGTCCTCGGGGCGGCGCATCGGCGTCGGGGCAACGGACGGCAGCGGACGCCGAGGGGCACCAGAGCGGAGGGAGATGAGGAAGAGAGGCGGTAGCTAGATGCAGTGTGGCGGCGTTCTCGCGGGAGCGACGCGAGGCGGCATCGGTGCGACGGCGACGCATCAACAGGCAGAGGAGGAGGGAGGCGGCTCCGGCGGACAGGTAGATGCCGGCGACGACGAGGCCGAGCGGGGAACAGCACGGCGCCTGGCAGAGAAGATGGAGGCGACGGGGCAGATGCTCACCGGCAACGCACGGCAGATGGGGATGACGACGACCATGGCGACAGCAGGCAGAGGAGGGAGGAAGCGGATACGAGGATGCTCACCGGCGGCTAGGCAGAGACAGCCGGCAGGGCGGCGGCTGAGGCAGCGCAGGACGCCGGCGCGGCGGCGGGTGTAGACGGCGGCGCGGCTTCCGAACCAGCGGCGCACGGGAGAGAGCGGCGCTGGGCGGCGGTAGATGGAGACAGCAGGGCGGCGCGACGGGGTGGCGGTGGCGGCCTGGCGACGTGGAGAGGAGCAGAGCCGGCTAGGGCATAGGGGGCAGGCGGCGGCTATATATATGGGGCTTGGCTCCGGCGGCGGCACGGGAGCGGCGACGCGGCGGATTCGGCGGCGGCGGTTGCGGGGCGGAGGCGTAGGGGGTGGCGCTGGGCTGGACCGGCGGCTAGCTTGGGCCGAGGACGGGCGCAGGCCGAGGGGAGGCGCGGCGCCGGGGCGCAGGCCGGGCCGAGGAGAGGGCGCGGGCACGGGCACGAGCGAGGGAGAGCATGGGCGAGCGAGAGGCGCGGGCCGGGCAGGGAGTCTCGGGGTGCGGCGTGGCGGCCCGGGCCGGGAGCTCGACCTGGAAGAAAGACAGAAGAAGGAAGAAAAGAGGAAAGGGGAAAAAGGAGAAAGGAGAGGGGTCTTCTGATAAAATTCCAAATTTGGAAAATTGGAATTTATAAATTCGAGATATATTTCTGAATTGAAGATTTGTAGAAATATTCAGAGGTCGGAATATTCTGATAATCAGAATCTATACATATATATATGGGATATTGAGGGTATATACATTCATACATATATATATACATACGTATATATACATAGGTATAAATATATATATTGGGAATCAAACAGTATTTGGAAGTAATTAGAAAAAGAATATATGTAGTGGGGGTCCGGGAGACGGAATATATTGTGGGATTCAGAGAATGAAGAATATTTTCCCGATGGAAATTTGGGGAGTAGAATATCGGGATATTCGAGGAATATTTGGGAAAACAAATATCGGATTATTCATCGGGTTGGGAACTAGAGGGGATTTTCTGGGAAACATTTATATGTCCAAAATAGATGAATATTTTGGGGAATTCAAAAGGGAGACTATTTGGCGGGATTCGAAAAAGAAGGGTATTTTATCAAAGAATATTTGGGGAAACCGGATCTCGGAATAATTCGGGAATCCGATAAAATTGGGAATTATTTTGCAGAGATCAATAGTTCGAATTATTCAAGCATAATTGAACTTCCCAAAATATGTGGATATTTTGGAGATGCGGGAAATTATAATATTTTCCCGGGAATTGACGAGGGTGTTTTATTGGGACTGGAATTTGGAGAAATCTCAGACGATTGGAGATTTGGATTTATTTTGACAGAAAAGGGGTTTAAGGGAATATCTGGAATTTATCTCAAAGGGAAATATAGATATTTCGGATACAAAGGATCTCAGATTGGAAGTCCAAAAGAGTTCTAGAGTTTCAAAAATGAATAAACCCGGTAACTCCGAATTTAGGTTTTCGAGGCGACTTTAGGGTTCTGGGAACGACACAAAACCCTAGAGGAAAAGGGAGTCAGAGTTCATGATAAACGGGGGAGACTTCAAAGGACTGAATTAGAAACGACCCGAACAGGGGAAGGGACAAGGAATTTATTTTATATTTAATTACCTTACTTTAGTGATCTTTATAGCATTAAAATTAATTCTGTAGCTCCGAAAATCCAAGAAAAATTTCAGAGAGTTTATTAAATCACGAGGAATTTACCAGAAGTAAATGCCACCATGAAACACGAAGAATTTATTATTGTAAATACTCAAATGCTTAAAATACTCCGACAAAACCCCTGGAATATAAAAGCATCCAAGTATTTATTTAAAGATTTAAACTTGGGATTTTTAATATTGGAAATTTCAAAATTTTATTCAAACTCTTTTCTCAAACAAAGATTTTCTAGTGTATTCTTGTATTTCCATTTACCCACGATAATTTTTAATTAAGGCGATTTTCGGGGCGTTACATAACGGACAACGGCAGTTCACTAGCGGCATATTTCAAGATTTCTATGACGAATTTGGCATCAAGATCTGTTATACTTCAGTGGCTCACCCGTGGAGCAATGGGCAGGTCGAGTGTGAAAATAGCATGGTTGTCATGCCCAGAATTCACCAGAATTTCTGAAGCTAATTTGTGCAATAAACCCTCGTCCAGGAATCAGCTGAGGTACGCAAATCAGCAATTTGATAAACATAACCAAAACGTAATAATGGTAAATACTTACAAAAGAGGCACTTAGTTCTCACGCAGAAGAAAACCAGCAGTGGAACGGCAACCTAGCGAAGCGGCAGCACCAAACCACAGGTAGCTTAACTGGGGTATAAGCCAAACACCAAACTTCCCCTCGCAAAGCTTCACTCTGATAATTTGGCAATATAGCAAGATTGAGTACCACCCACCGTACTCAACAAGCCACACTAGGAATGCAAAATAATGCAACAAGATTCCAAATAAAAGGCATAGTATGGCTTATTTGCATAAATAGCATCTAAATAGTTGCATTTAAAAACATTGAAAACAGTATAGTGTAATCATTAATCAATATTAAACCGCTCTCCGAATAGCACTTCAATGCAGTTCAGGCCCATAACCATAACCCTCCAAACTGGTGCTATTAAGTTTCTATCATTTATCATCATCAATAAGTAGTATGGGACTAACCACAGAAAACATTGCTAGGCCCACCCATTGACCGCGGGCACGGCTATTCGAATAGTTTTACTCTGGCCAGAGGTGTACCAATTTACCAATAAGACACGGTTCCACACATGTCACCATGCCCCCGAAATACCACCATGGTACTGCAAAGGGAGAAACCGTGACAAAACATTTCATGCAACTCACCCAACAGAAAAGCCACCCGCTGAACCATCAGTCTTCGGTAGGGTTGATTAGGTTCCTAGACAGGGAGATGGTTCAATACCCAGAACATGGACTTATTGGCACATCCGTGGTGGTCTTATTAACACAGTCACAACACACCGTGGTGCCTCCTGTTGAACTCATTATTCTACGAGTCCAGCCGTTGCCCATTCTGGTTTGTGGTTAGCACGATCAATTCTTCGCAACAATTAGTCCGCGAACCGGTCCTTAAGTCATGAGCACTACTAGCAACATCATCATTCCATGTGCTCACAACCCACCATTCGGTTAAGTTTTAGTTGTTACATTAATTAACCAAGCACGACAATCCGTTATAAAACTATTGCCATTAATCATTAATTAATTAGGAGTGAATCAATAGTTTCCTACGTAAAATGACGCTAAAGTTTCTAGGCAGTGCTAAGCAGATCCTAAATAATCTAGCTAGATAATTAATTAAATATCCAGCTAGTCAACATTAATCACCCAAGGTATCAAGGTAAATGTAACAAGAACAAAATGGCTATAATGAAAGGATATAGGATTTATAATAAATACCCATAATAATGGCATTCAAAAACATTGCATGCAATAACGTTAAAATAAAATAATTTTCACAAATAGGATCAGCATGCTCAAGTGGATTGTCATGTGACTTGCCTTGCAATTAGAAAAGTCTTCAGACAATTTTCCGAAACTCTTCCGCAAACCTCTCAATCTTCCGAAACAGCAGAGACGACTCGACTACACGCAAAATGAGTAAAAACCCTAAGAAACTCTAAATAAACAATACATAAAAAGTACATAAATATGTAGATCATGATCTTATATGAATTTAGGAAGAAGAACGGGTCGAATCAGAACTCGGACAGAAAAGTTATGGCTTCCAGAAGATTGAATTCAAAGAAAATCCAAAAAGAAAAAAGAAAAAGAATATTCTCATAATATTCCCTTGGGAAATCAGTTAAATGAATTATTTTTGAATATATAAAGGATCTAGGGCCCACTGTCAGTGAGTTGATCCACAATGGACTAGATTTGCATATTATAGGGATGGATTGCTTTGATGGACTAGTGACAGGGATACCACGTGGATAACAAGGCTGGCTGGCGGCTGGGGTAGATGTCGACGTGGCAAACTAGGGCTGACATGGCATCGATCTGAGAGATTGAAGGAAATCTGATGGCTCAAAACCAATCGGATCGAGATCGATGGCTAGGATTTAATCTCGAAGATCAGATGGTTGAGATCTGTTGGAGGGGTTTAGGAAGAACGGACAGATACGATTGATTGAGGGTGATCCGACGGTTGAGATGGATCTAGGGAGATATGCGGGGTCCACATGGCATAGAGAAAAAGGCAAAAGGGCACTGTTAGCGAGGTCCATCAGGCAGTCACAGGAGGGGACGGGGCCCCGCTTGTCCGCCTGCCCAGGGCCGGGCGTGCTTGCCCGTGCACCCATGGCGAGGTAGAGGGAAAGTTCGACAGCGCGTCAACATCGGCGACGGTGACCGGCGGGCGGGCGACGGCGGCAATCGACGACGGCACAGGGCAGCACAACTGAGTCGATGGTGGCCCGACGATGGCAGGATGACGACGCGACGGCGACGGATGACGCCAAGCCAGGGGAATAACGACAGGGCGCCGGGGATGCTCACCGGAGGCGACCGGTGGGTGTGCGGATGAGGATGACGACGACCACGGCAGCGGCGGAGGGGAGCCAAGCGGTGACGGTGGTGGCACCTAGCGGAGGCCAGGAGCGGCGGCGGCGCTTGGGAAGCAGCACAGCGGCCAAAAAGAACAGAACGGCGGCGGCTTCGGTGCGGCGGCGGTGCTCTGCATTTATAGGGGGAGGGCAGAGCTAGGGCTCGGGCGGCTATAGAGTCGCGAGGCCGAGATTGGCGGCAGCTGCTTAGGAGTCCAGGGGTGGCACGGGTGAGTGGCGCGGCTGCACGGACCGGGGCACGGCTGGGCTGTGCTGGGCGCAGGCCGAGCTGAGCAAGGCCGAGGGGAGCTCGGCCCGGGGCGGCTCGGGATGCAGGCCGAAGGGAGAGGAGGTAGGAGGAAGAAGAAGAGAGGAAGGAGGAGACCGGGAGGAAGAGGAAAACGAAAAGAAGAAATAGAAGAAAAAAAGAAAAACATGGAAAAGGAAAAGGAGGAAGAGAAAAAGGGAGATGTTTTTGGGATTTTCCCAAATTTGGAAAATTTGGTAATTCAGCGAGAATGTAAATTTACAGGGTGTTTTGGAATATTCAGAATGTTTGCATAGAGAATATTGGAATATTTTTGGAACCCGGAATTTGTGGAATTCTGGGGATTTATCTACTACTCCGGGATTCGAGGATGAAGAAGAATTGAGAGAAATATCCAAAATATTCTAATATTTTGGAATCAGGAAATTCGGGAACATTTATGGATTCTGAGAAATATTTTGGAACTAGGAATTGTGGAAATACTCGAAACTTTGGAATATTCCGAATATCGGGATATGTATGTGTGTATATATTTTTGGGGGCATTGGAAAATAATTGGAGGGAAACAGAATATATTTTGTGGGGGTTCAGAAAGCAGAAACCATTTAGGCGGGAATACTGGAATTTGTGGAAATTAGGATTAAAAGGAATTTGGAATATTACCAAATGGAATTATAGCAGTAATCTGGGACTCGGATACCAGAGAGTATTTTAGGGATGCAAGAATAACAGAAATATAGGCATTTGACGAGAATATTTTATGGAGACCGAAACGGGCAAATCTTGGAATATTGGAATATTTGGGGAATCCAAATATTTCAATGGGAGTTGGGCTTTACGGGAACAAAAGGGGATTTAGATAAATCAAAATGGGTATTTCATAAAGGAATAGGATATATCCAAGGGTTTGGATTCTGGATTTCGACGTTCGCGGAAAGAGGAGGGAATCCCATGTTTGAGTTGAACAAGGAGATGCCGAGAGATTGAAATAGAAATGACCTAAGCAGGGGAAAAAAGAAGGATGTTATTTCTGTTTATTTAATTACTGAAGTGTTCTTTATAACATTAAAATTAATTCTGGAGCTCCGAAAATTCCGAAAAAATTTCAGAGAGTTTATTAACTCATGGGGAATTTACCGGAAGCAAAAACCACCATGAAACAGGAGAGAATTTATTATTATAAATACTTAAATGCTTAAAATATTCCAACAAAACCCCGGGGAACATAAAAGCATTCGAGCATTTAATTAAAATTTCAACTTGAGATTCTTAATATTGGAATTTTCAGAATTTTATTCAAACACTGTCACAAACAACTTTTCTAGTGTATTCTTGTACTTCCTTTTACCCACAATAATTTTTAATTAAGGCGATTTTCAGGGTGTGACAATGGTCCTACAAGGCATCAACACTAGGGTATTCGACCGACTACGACCATACGCTGGGCGGTGGGTACAAGAACTCCCATCCGTTCTTTAGTCTTTACGAACCACGGTCAGTCGGGCAACAGGGCAATCCCCTTTCTTCCTATTCTATGGTGCTGAGGCTGTGTTACCAACCAAGTTGGAGTTTGGCTCTCCACGAGTCAGGGCCCACTCAGAAGAAAAATCAAATGAAGACCAACTGGTCGAACTAGATTAGTTGGAGGAAGCAAGGGATATCGCAATAATTCAGTTGGCAAAATATCTTTAAGGCCTACGTCGTTATCACAGTCGTAATATCCGTGGCCGCGTCTTTTCGGTGGGAGATCTCGTATTGAGAAAAATTCGAACCACGAAAGACAGGAACAAATTATCTCCCTTGTGGGAGGGGCCGTTCATTATCTCTAAAGTAACAAGCCCGAGGGCTTACCAACTGAAGAAGGCTTCCTAGTCAACAACTCATGAAACATAGAAGAGCTATGTTTTTTCTATACCTGACCATTGTATTCAATTTATATACATATAAATAAAGATATTTACTCTGACTCACTACATCGATTGCTTCAACCGAGTAGTGAGTCGTGGGCTACATGATGATATGTCTCTTGATTTTGCTTAAGCCTTGAGTTTGTTTTGTCTAAGTCATAAAGTTTTGCATCGATCATGCTGAATTGTTCACCGAGTATAGACTTATGGGATGAACGCTTTTTAAGTTACTCCTTATAACTCGGTATAGCCTAGCTGGTCGAGCAAAACTAAGGATGACAATGATAAATCAGATACTTAGCCAGGATCTGCAAAAGACAGAGAAGCACATACATTTACAATATATACAAGTTATAATTGTTTTCCCCATGATCCGACAGCTTTAAAAGGTTTGTTGTTTGGTAGAACACTACAAGGGCAAGTCCTTGACGATTGTTTTGGCAACAAGCCATGCCTGGTTGATCAGCTGAAGCCCTGCAGGAGTTGTCCCCTCAGCAAACCCCTCGCTGACCGCCTCAATATCTACGCAGGGATAAAGAGATTTTGTCATAGCAAGAGCTTGAGTGATCCCCATGGTGGCGTGCTCGGTGGCAAAGGCCTTCAAGACAGCTGGCCCACCTTGGAGTCGCTACAGCACCTGAGCAGGAGAACTCAAGCTGGACCCGGCTTCATCTGGCTGCATAATGTCTAGCAGGCATTTCGCTGAGTCAACAATGGCACTTCACGAGTTCTCTTTCGCCCTGATTTCCTCGCTGAAGGAGATGAATTGTGTCTACGAGTTGGCTTTGTAGTCTGTCATCACAAAGACAAGCAATCAGGAGGCCAGATCACTCAGACAACTAAAACTCAAAGGTAGGCAAAGAACTTACTCAAACTCAGCGTCAACTTTGGATTTCGCCTTCTCGAGCTTTTTGAACTCTTTCCTCAACCGTTCAAGCTCCAAGGATTTGTTGTTCAGTTCAGTTTCATGAGCAACAACAAAACAGGAGTTGAGCATCAGCAGAATTGCAAAGAAGACTTAGGGGAATAAGGGCATCAACAAAACTCACCTCGGATAGTTCCAGTCTTCGACCACACCTCGTTGCACAGCTAGTTGACAGAGTCCCTTAACCAGTCTTCCCTCTACTTGCTAATACGCTCCAGCTTGTCCTTCTGCGCCTGGAGCTGAGTAAATTGAGCAATCTGGGGAGTAAGCTGAGCAAGCGCCCTGCTCATCTTCTCAGATCGGTCAAATACTTTATGCAAGACAGAACATTGTCGAGTAAGGCGGTGGACTACAAGATCAACACCAAGTCATCAGTTGCGGTTGGGAGAATTGCTTACCTGGATCTGCTACAAAACCATTATGGTGGCCTCAAATAGTTCAATCCGCTCCTGTCTGGCAGCTTCCTCATCCAGACTAAGGATGTCCTCGTTATCGTCTAGGTTTGTCCAACGTGATGACAACGGGGTGTCTGATCTTCCGTTAAGTAAGGATAACTCTCGATTTGGCGGAGAATTGACACTCACGATCTGGCTTCTGATCACCAAGACCCGAACCCTGCAATCGCAGCACCACGTCTCCTCTTGTTATCAACCGTGCGCTGCCCGGTTGACCTCGTCCTGCCCGGTTGACCACGCCACGAAGGCTAATCCCTGCATGCGAATCGAAGAACACAAGCAAGAATAAGGAAGATTGCAACTCAACTTGCAGATGAATGATTATACTCTCGAAGTTAGGGTCTCACAAACCAATAAACGGTGAAACTGTTCAAAGATAGATTAATCTAAGCAAAACCCACCCTAAACGGTGGTGACTACTGAATATATATGAGTTAGGATGTCCTAGGATCAGGGTTTGCCCTGTGAGGGGCACACTCCTCATGGGTTTAGCCCACGATACAAATATAAAGCCCAAAGGCCCAAACTGACTTGGATAGGAAAATAATGTAATTTGTTTCGACGATTCTAGACAGCTGAGGAGGAATTTTGGTGTGAAACCAAAACCATCTGAAAGTAGACTTCATAAGCTTTCCAACAAGTACTTGTAGGCCCTGTAACTCCTTCTGGATCAAAAGTTATGGCCATTTGAAGTTGATGCTGTCTTCCAGCCCGAAACTGAATCGGTCTCGAAAATAGGAGTTTACTTGCACTTGTTGTCTCCGCTTTAATATTTAGTTTCTTGAGCTATTCTCCATGGTGTTCTCCCAGGTTCCTAATAACAACAAAATTATCATAAGAATTAAATAGTATGCCATTCATAGAAATATTTATATGTAAGCTTAGAAACACATTCACCTGGCGATTAAGTTGACGGGCACGTGCGCGAGTAATTGGTTCTTGGATCTGTGGCGCATCTTGTTCAACATGAGGAGGTTGTATGTGACGACCCGGGCCGCCATTACCAAAATGGCGCCCCTAGTCTATGGATTATTATTCGCTAGAGATGCACTTTAGTGAATAATAATCCACATCAGAGATAGCAGCAGAAATATAGTTAGAAGATACCACTGACATTACAATACCATGCCACGCAGGGCTAGGATCTCACACAGGGTCCTCCATATCTTCCCATTGGTATCACTTGATTATCATACAAACTTCGACACCCCAGGTTTAAAGATATAGCTACAGGGTTGCTACCCAGCATATATTTACTCATCCCATCCTCCATAGTACACGTTGTAGTCATAGGCTTCATCCCCGGGATGTTCAGCACACCAAGCAGCATAGTACTGGTCCTCCGAACCCTCATTGGTTCCATAGATTTGCCCCGATGAATTGACCTCTATATATATTTAGTTAATAACAAGGGTGAGTACTAGCTACTCAGCAAGCATCGGTAACAGAATGCAAGGCATGTTTATCAACTCCTCCTCTCTCAAATATAATCCTTTCGAAAATATGATTCTTGTGAGAAAAGTCCAGGTTTAATTATGTTTATGAAATCTACTAATCACTTGCATGAAGAGAGAAACCCCTTAGGCGCCCCTCGCCCGTGCCCACGCCCGGTGCCCGTGTGCCCGTGCCCGGGTGCCCGAGTACCTGTGTGCCCGGGTGCCCGAGTACCCATGCCCGGGTACCTGTGTGCCCGGGTGCCGGTGTGCCCGGGTGCCCGAGTACCTGTGTTCCCGGGTGCCCGAGTGACCATGCCCGGGTACCTGCGTGCCCGGGTGCCGATGCCCGAGTACCTGAGTGCCCGGGTACCTGTGTGCTCGAGTGCCAGTGCCCGACTACACGCCAGACTGCCCTTTTACCTCCTACAACACTGGACAATACTTAGACCACAGAGTACTTTCTCTTATTTTCGTGCATTACACTCCTTCATCCGGCGCTAATATATGCGCGTCAATGCACTTCATCGGCATTGTCTTGGGTTTTTCATCGCCCAAGCTATTACTACATCCCCTATACAGAGTGCAACCACTTGATAAGATACTAAACTCTGTTCGCCGTTCGACGAGTATACGGTCAGCACGGTTCTTACAAGGCACACTAGTACAAGTGAGAATGATTTAGTCCTTATGTTATAACCATATGTAGAGGGTCCCGCCTCCATTCAAATCCCGTCCATGGGCACCCTCTACCTTCCTAATAAATATTGGAAAATCAGTTGCTCCCTCAACTGATCCCTCCAGTATATATATTATCATCCATCTCTATGAATTACTTATTTGAAAAATTCATTTGATGCAAGGTGACAGTAATATAAAACAAAATATTGTTTATGCAAAATAATTCAAATCACTATGTTCAAAGGTTAGCTTGCCTGGAAACTCGTAGTTGAGATCGAAACTAGCCGGTGCTCCCGACTGACCCGTCCCCGCCTCTAATTCTTTCCTTGCATTCCCACCATATGCCACGAGGTTTAATTAAATTTTTAATAACTGAGAACAAACAAATCCACAAATAAAATGTGCCCACCTCTCTGTAGATTTACCTAAACTATATTTGGGTTACAGGGCATTGGGTTAGCTGTGTAAGTTGCTAGTGTGCATCAAATAATTAACCTCTCTACTGTTCTCCTTCCTTATCCCTTCGTACAGGCACAAGGCAGCTAGCACTCCTATTCTTCCTCCTCCATCTGTTACAGCTGTGGCTCTCCTTCTCTTTCTCCTCTCCCACACTCTACTCCAAAAACTGGTGCCCCACTGCAGCTGGCGACCTTGGTGCTTGGCACTACCCAAGGCCAGCTCTAAGATAAGTGCTACAAATTTTTCCTTTCTAGTCTCCTCCTTCCAATGCCTCTATTAATACTTCCCCTTCTTTTCTAGCAAGATTTGCATTGAGGCACTAAGAGACTGCTTCCAAGTGCTTACTTGCTTTATGTGTGATTTACTAAGGGATAGCTATGGTAGCATGAGAAAATCACCTGATCTCTGCTTCTAGTGCATTCTTGCCGGATCCCCACGAGCTCACAAGCTAGCGGACTCCCACCTGCAGATTCAGCTCTTTACGAGTCGGCCCTTCTTCTTGCTGGCTCACCCCCTTCCACCTCTTAGCCAAGCTGATGATGGTGCTCTACATCACCATTTGGAGGTTGATTGGCTACAAATCTTGGGATGGTTGGGTAGGGGAGATGAAGATGAAGAGGATTGGTTTCCTTACCGTGCTAACTAGCTGGATGTGAAAGTGAGTATTGTTCTCCTGTCTACCACACTTACTCCTGCCATTCCATCTTATATCTATACCAAGAATTGTTGGAATGGTAGCCCATGCCTCTCCCTGTTGATTCACTATTTGTGTGGGTGTGTGTCACGAATTCACTAGATGAGAAATTTTTACCCACTCCTTGCACTGTGTTCCTATTGACCACACTTGACCCGAGTAAAGGTGTGGCTCTCTTGCCTGTGTATAATTTGTTGTTGTTGTTTTTTTCCTAAGAACAATTAAGTGTATAACTACATCTTTTTGATTTAATAAAATTTTGGGTTGTTTCATTGTAAGTGTGTATCTAAAGAAGTGATGTCCTCATCATCCTCCCCCTCTTGATTTGGAGTCGTCCTCGACTTGAGGTCATCTTCTTTACCCAAGTAAGGCTTCAAATCAGCAACATTGAAAACATCACTCACACCATAATCTGCAGGCAAATCAATCTTGTATGCATTATCATGTATCTTCGCAAGAACTTTAAAATGACAGGCAGCTCGAGACATTAATTTTGACTTGCGCAAAGTAGGAAACCTATCATTTCTTAAGTGTAACCAAACAAGATCACTGGGTTCAAAAATAAGCTCCTTTCTACCTTGACTACTAGCAAGTTTATACTTTGCATTCATACGCTCAATATTATTCTTAGTGGTCTCATGTAACTTAAGCACAACTTCAGCCCGTGTCTTAGCATCAAAATTCACTTTTTTTGAAAATAGTAAAGGCAATAAATCAATTGGAGCGCGAGGGTTAAAGACATATACCACCTAGAATGGGCTCATCTTTGCGGTGGAGTGCAACGAACGGTTGTAGGTGAACTCCACATATTTCAAATTATTCTTCAAAACAGCCCGCAACATCGTTGACAACGTACGATTCACCACCTTCGTTTGTCCATCGGTTTGGGGGTGGCAAGTTGTAGAAAATAGTAACTTCGTCCCCAATTTCCTCCACAACGTCATCCAAAAATGACTCAAGAACTTGGTATCTCGATCTGAAACAATTATATTGGGCACACCATGTAGACGAACGACATCCCTGAAAAACAAATCAGTAACTTTTGTAGCATCGTCGCTCTTATGACAAGGAATAAAATGTGCCATTTTAGAAAATCTATCAACAACAACAAAGACACTATCCCTCCCCCTCTTTGTCCTAGGCAATCCTAAAACAAAATCCATAGAAATGTCTTTCCAAGGAGCACTAGGGACGGGGAGAGTCATATAAAAACCATGTGGATTAAGATGGGACTTAGTTTTGTTACAAGTGCTGCATCGTGCAACGTATCGTTCAACGTCACGCCGCATTTTCGGCCAAAAGAAGTGAGCGGCCAACACATCCTCCGTCTTCTTCACTCCAAAATGTCCCATCAATCTACCTCCATGTTCTTCTTGCAAAAACAAAAGATGAATAAAGCTTGCAGGAACACATAATTTGTTAGCTCGATACAACAATCCTTCATTCAACACATATTTATTCCAAGTTCTCCCCTCTCAACAGTGATCATAAGCTTCTTTAAAGTCCAAATCAGTAGCATATAATTCTTTTATTGTCTCCAATCCAAAAATTTTATGATCAAGTTGAGATAACATAGTATAGCGCCTAGATAAAGCATCAGCAATCACATTTTCTTTGCCTTTCTTATGCTTAATGATATATGGAAACGACTCAATAAATTCTACCCATTTAGCATGTCATTTATTCAATTTAGCTTGACTTCGAATATGTTTCAAAGACTCATGATCAAAATGTATAATAAATTCTTTTCACCATAGATAATGTTGTCAAGTCTCTAATGTTCGAACCAAAGCATACAATTCTTTATCATAGGTTGAATAGTTCAAACTAAGTCCTGACAACTTCTCACTAAAATATGCAACTGGCTTACCTTCTTCAATAAGCACACCTCCAATCCCAATCCCACTTGCATCACATTCAAGCTCAAAAACCATACCAAAGTCAGGGAGTTGGAGTAGCGGTGCATGAGTTAACTTCTCTTTAAGAAAATTGAAGGCGTCTTCATGTGCTTGTCCCCATCGAAAAGGAACGCCTTTCTTTGTGAGCTCGTTCATGGGTGCGGTAATGGTGCTGAAATCTCTCACAAAGTGGCGGTAGAATCCAGCTAGCCCAAGAAAGCTCCACACCTGTGTAACCGATGTAGGAGTCGGCCAACTCTTGATCGCTTCTATCTTGGTCTCATCAACTTCAATTCCCTGTGGAGTCACAACATAACCAAGAAAAGAAACTCGCTCCGTGCAAAAAGTGCACTTCACGAGGTTACCGAACAAACGTGCATCTCTCAAAGCATTAAAAACAGCACGTAAATGTTCGTTATGTTCATCTAAAGACTTGATGTAAATAAGTATATCATCAAAGTAAACCACCACAAATCTACCAATGAAAGTGCGTAAAACTTGATTCATGAGTCGCATAAAAGTACTAGGAGCATTAGTCAAACCAAAAGGCATTACTAACCACTCATACAAACCAAATTTAGTTTTAAACGCAGTCTTCCATTCATCACTCAATTTCATTCTAATTTGGTGGTATCCACTATGCAAGTCTACTTTAGAGAACACAACAGAGCCACTTAATTCATGAAGCATATCATCTAACCTAGGAATAGGATGACGATATCTAATAGTTATGTTGTTAATGGCTCTACAATCCACACACATGCGCCATGACCCATCTATCTTTCTTAGGCACCAAAATAACAGAAATAGCACAAGGACTAAGACTCACGTAAATACCCTTTTTCAACCAAGTCTTGCACTTGACACTAAATTTTCTTAGTCTCTTCGGGATTGGTCCAATATGGCGCACGGTTTGGCAACGCAGCTCCCGGGATCAAATCAATTTGATGCTCAATTCCTCTCATAGGTTAGTAATAGCACGTGGCAAAGAAGGAGGCAAGCCCTCAAGTGTAAAGAAAGTTTCCATGCAAACCAAAGCATAGCAAATAGATTCATTAACATTTAACTCAGAAATCTCAGATTTAGTAGCTAACATGGAAGTTCCTTTCAACTTAGTGTGTCTCTCCTAGCAGGTGGCTCTTTTTTCTCCTTTTTAGGTGGAAACACATCTTTAGCTACTTGCTGATTTTCAGATTTAGATTTATTTTCAGCACGCGCTATATCGTCTTTCAAAATTTTAGCAGGGGTCATTGGTAGCAACTCAATCTTTTTGCCATTATGTGTGAAAGTGTACGTGTTAGTTCTACCACGGTGCAGCACATCTCTATCATATTCCCAATGTTTACCTAAAAGCAAAGAACATGCTTGCATAGGCACAACATCAAAATTTGCACTATCATGGTACTTTCCAACAGAAAATTGCACTCTCACAACTTTACTTACCTTCAACTTACCACAAGAGTTGAACCATTAGATGTAGTAAGGCCGTGGATGTGGTTGTGTAGGCAAACCTAGCCTGTCAACCAAATCTGAACTAGCAAGATTTCTACAACTGCCGCTATCAATGACAACACGGCATGCTCTATTGTAAACCACGAACCTTGATTGGAACAAATTGTTGCGCTGATTTTGCTCCGCCTTCTCCATTTGAGCACTTAGCACCTGTTATGCTACAATGCTCAGGTACTTGCTTGTATCTTCCGCACCTATGTGCTCCACATCCTCATCGCTCTCGTCTTCATCACCTGCATTGTTAGTGCCATGTGCTAATTCATCATCAACATCACTAGCACTAGTGTACTCACCATCATCTGTAGCAATGAGAACTCTCTGATTTGGGCAATCACATTGCACATGGCCCATCCCTTTGCACTTGAAGCATTGGATATCCCTCATTTGTCCCGTAGAAGCAACCGATGATGCGCTTTTTGCGGGTGCCTATACATGAACAGGTTTACTCACCTCGGTAGCTCATGAAGATGGTGCTACTGGTGCCCTATTGGTGGAAGGCGTAGAACTCTGAATAGAGACACTTTTGCCTTGCCCAATGGAAGGCCTCGATGTAGACGTGCTTCCCCAATTGTTCCTTCTCAATGGCTGCCTTCCCTGCAATTCCTGTTCAGCTAATATAGCTAGATGGAACAATTGGTTAAGAGAATTGTATTCTTTATATTGAATAATATCCTGAATTTCACATCTCAATCCCCCATAAAATCGAGCCATCTTATCCTCCTCTACCTCACAACGCAACATTCCTATTTGTAGCTCCTGAAAGTAATCTTCTATAGATTTTTCTCCTTGGTCTAAGCGTTGCAATTTATTTCTCAAATCACGTTTGAAGGATGGAGGAATAAACCTACTCTGCATAACTCGCTTCAACCTTTCCCATGTGTTAGGTTCTAGGCCAGTTTTAACTAGTTCATTCCACCAGATAATAGCAAAGTTCTTGAACTCACTAGTTGCTTGCCTAACCCTATGAATTTTAGGAACTAAATGGGAATTAAATTTCTGCTCTATGGTTATCTCCCAATCCAAATAAGCTTTAGGGTCATATTTTCCAGAAAATGAAGGCAAGGTAAATTTAATTTTAGCAAAAGGATCATCGTTACCTCACCCTTGGTGGCGGTTACCTCCCATACCTTGACGATTGCGGCGAAGGCGTTGACGTAGTCGTGCCTCTTGTGTCGCTCACCAGTCAACCTCTCCATCGTCATCATACATCGTGTCCTGGTTGGCATCATCCCCGGAGGATGGCAGATGGGTCTCCAATTCATCAATCCTTCCAGCCAACGTGGCTACTCGTCTATCCAGACTTTCAAGCGTGTGGTTTATGTTCTGCTTGGCAAGAGCAGCGTTGACCCCCTCCAGAATGGTTTCATTCAGCCCCTTCATCATCTGGTCCATGTAGCCTTGCATCTCACTGCGAAAAACGCACTCTGAGATTTATTGTCGGTCCCTAGCATTGTTAGCAAGAAGACAGAGAAAACACAAAGGAAATATCCCTATCAACTACTACTATGCAAGGATAGTGGACACTCGCAAATGGAAGCACCTTACTGAGCTCTTACAAGATTCTGAGACTAGCGAGCAAAGGATGGTACAACCGATGGCTAGTTCGTGATACCTTGAGGGCGTGATCCAGCGATTGCAAGGGTCGAGACCGTGCTGACCAGAAGTATATATGTGGAGCTTGGGAGGCCCAAAAATGTTAGTGGCACACAATTCAATAACAGATAGTAATGCTGAATAAATGTCCAAAGCACTTGTCCTAGTTGCTGGCCTAAACGCGTTCTAAACCAGATGTAATAAAACAAGGGAGACAAACAAGTATGAAAGGACAGCAGCAAGGAAAAAGAGACAAGGCAAAAAACACAGCACAAAACAGCACACAGCTGGCTCCCTGGTGTGTCCTATGTGCTCCTCTCCTTTTCTTTTTTTTCTTTTTTTCTCTTCTTTCACACCTTTTTTTTATTTTTCTGATATTTTTTTCTCAACTAGGAGCACAGGAACAACAACCTTAGGAGGTGGCAGCTCAGTCTGATATAAGGTGTGGCCTATAAAAATACACGAGCGTGCTTTAAAAATCGTGCTAGAACTTTGGAGTGCGGATACCCAATTTGTCGGCCTGAATTTTACAAAACTGATTTCAGCCAACCCGAGGAAGTTGGGGAGAAGCGGATGGGATTTTTTTTTTGTAGATGTCCGTAGACTATTTATTTGCCTGATTCCGAGTCCGTATGTGAAAGTTATGGCTGTTTCAAGGAAGGTCCTCTGTATCAGTGTTTTGGTGGAGGCTGATTTGGAATCAGGTGGTGAAACCGGGGATGATATGGTGGCAGTGGCTTCTAGGGAGGTGGATGGAGATGTAGGGTGATCAAAGGACGTGATATATGACACTAAAATAGAACACACAATGACCAATACTTGTACAAGATGGTTAGTATACGGGAAAACAGAGACAATGGTGTTGGTGCCTAGGGTTTGTGAGGTGCGGCGGATGGATCACGAACTAGACTCAAACACAATCTAAGCCAGCAACCGAACTCGACCTAGGACACAAACTCAACACTCGGTGGATGGAAACTCGATGGATTGCAAAGGAACACAGGGAGATTTTATACTGGTTTAGGCCCTCCATGTGAGGTAATACCCTACGTCTAGTTTGGGGTGTACTCCTTTGAGGAATTATGGTGGCGATTCTGATGAACCGTGTGAACCTACCCTCAGGGGGCGCCGTGCCTCCCCTTATATACCGGGGGACAGGGTTACAAGGTAGGAGTCCCAACTGGATTACGGCCAAGGGATCTCCTCTTAGAGATATAAAGCACCCAACTAGGACTGTGTTTTTCTTATCGTACAAGGCAAAATCTGCTAGGGATTACTATATCTCTAATTACAAGGCCAGGCCCATCCTCTATCCGAGTGGCCCATATGCTTGTCATGAGGTACCCGGGGTCCATGGCACCCACAGTAGCCCCTGAGACCTTCATAGTTGAGTCAGAGTTGATGCCGAGTGCTCATCCTCCACGGTGAAGTCTTCCCGAGTGCATTGCTCCCGAGTACTTTTTGTCAGAGTGCGTCTTCTTCCCGAGTCCTGCTTCATATCACCTGGCAGCGAGGCTATGAAGGGCTTCATGCAGATGTATGAATAGTGTGCGCCTCATAGGCACACCTATTAGGTGTAGCCCCTGACTTTGTGCTTAATTATGAAGACAATTAAACATAAAGTGAAAGATCTTTAACCTTGTAGTCTTTCCCGAGTAGTATACTACTTGTAAATGAGACTCTTTGGTATCATGTCAACCAGAATATGATTTATAGTCTTGCCGAGTAGCATGCCACTCATATATGGGACTCTTCAGCTTCATGTCAGTTGGAAAGGGGGTTTATAGCCTTTCCCGAGTGGCGTCCCACTCAGAAGTTAGACTCCTCAGCATCATGTCAGCTGGAAAGAAGGTTTATAGTCTCTCCCGAGTAGTGCACTACTCGAAAGTTAGACTCTTCAGCGTCATGTCAGCTGGAATAATGTTGCTCATGGCAACTGTTGGCCAAGCATGTAGGACGAGTACCACTTTATGAAAATTAATCCATTGCGTGGTCAGGTGTACTCGAGAAAGGTACCCGCATCCCCAATTTTAATGAAGACCAGCTTGTGATCCTTATAAGGATATATCCTCGATACCTGGTGGATAAGACAGATACCCAAACACATGTGTTTAGCAATTAGGCCTTCATGAAGCATATCTGTTTACCTCATCGATTCCTGTTGGTAGAACCAGCACTGCGATTTTAACCCAGCCTGCGAGCGGCCCATATTGAGTGTGCTATTGTAGGAACTCATATCTTGGTGGCTTGCTACTGAATAAGCCGGCCTAAATCGACCCACCCAGTGTAGGCTCTATAAATTTAGCATCCCTTGCATGTCAGGATGAGTATTCAGTGTCGATAACTGCCATCAGCTAGAGGAATCCTTGTCTGCAAGCCTTTCTGACTTATGCTCTAGATGCAGCCTAGTTGCCATAGATGCCTGAGTAGGTATATTGCAGAATCTACTTGCCCTCCCCAGGTGTGACGTAGTGCATGAGAACTCCGGATGCGCTTTGACGACGCAAATCTCCTCTGACTTTGGTAAAGCCGAATAAGGTACCCGAACCTTGCATTAGCATAGGATTCGGCTAGCGACCCTCATGGGGCATACCCAACTCAGCGAAGTTGTGACTGGATAAGGTACCTGAACCTAGCGTTAGCGTAGGATTCAGCTGGCGACCCTCATGGGGCGTACCTCACCCAACCGAGTGATATACGATCCCCGACTAGTGCCGGAAGTCGGTTGTCAGCTCACATGGAGCATAGCCGGGGAAGATGACATCCCGACTGGTGCAAGTACTCGGTCAGTAGCCCTCATGGAGCATTCCGAGCGTATCTTGGTAGACTAGTCCAGCCCCCGAGCATAGGAGATAGGCTCGTAGCCTTGGGTTCCTGTCATGCGTATTCGGAGCTGACCCTGCACTGTAAAGATATCGGATGAGTAACATCTGATGATGAAAACAATCACCCGAATAAAATGTATTTTACAATATATGTAAATACATGTTCTTCCTCTTGTTGATATTAATTTTCCCGAGTAGTTGACCCCTTACGTTTAAGCACTCTGCCCGACTAGTCATAGCCCCCTAGCGTCGGGAGTTGGCTCAAGGCTCTTTCCTAGACACGCGTTTTGGGTGACTTGAGTTCGTCTTTCATGGAGCAGAGTTTCACGGATCAGGATTTATGCTACTCGAGTACTTTTGCAATCATTTAAGAGCAAAAATAGAAAAAACTGCAGCTTGTACACCTATTAGGTGTAAGCGGCTGCGGCATTGGCGAGGCCAAGTGAGGAAATGTTTATCAGAAAGTGACTTAGCTATTCGGTATTTGGGAGTGGGGATGCCATCCTTGCATTTGAGCTTGTGAGCCCTCGAGCATGTCACTTGTTGTTCTGATAATCTTCAATTGTTGAAGGTCGAAGACGGTTGTGACCGAGTGCCACAATGAAGTCGTCTGACTTGCGTTTGCGATTCCCGGCTTTCGTTGGGACCGCGTCATCGGTGCCCTCCCGCTTCTTTTGTCAGGGTGCCTTCTTGTCATCTAGGGCCTGAGCAACAGTGTCGGCCGAGTCGGCGTACTTGTTCGCCATGTCGAATAGAGCCTTGACAGAGTTGGGAGACTTCCGAGTGAATTTAGCAATGAGTGAGGTGTCTTTGACTCCTTTTCAAAAGGCGGCGATGATGACCTCGTCCTTGATCTTCAGGATTGAGTTCTTCTTCTTAGAAAACCTCTTGATGAAGTCACGAAGAGACTTGTTCTTCCTTTGATGCAACTGATATAGGTCGTACTCGGAAGATGGCCTCTCATATGTTTCCCGAAAGTTGGTGATGAAGTGTTCCCGGAGTTCTCCCTAGGAGCCGATTGATTGCTTGGGAAGTCCTATTAGCCATGTCCTCGCCGAGTCGGCTAGAGCGACTGGGAGGTAGTTAGCCATGGCTTTGTGATCTCCTCCGGCTGCTCGGATTGCCAGGGTGTAGAATGTGAGCTAGGACTCAGGATTGGTCTTGTCATCGTATTTTTCGATGCCTGTAGGCTTGAAACCCGACGGCCAGTCGACCTGTTGTAGCTCCTCGGTGAAGGCCGGTATGCCTTCATCTGCATGAGGGCTCCAGCTCCGGTTGCGGCGGTGGAACCGCTCGTGATGAAGGCCGAAGTGCTTGTTCTTGTCTTCCAATTGGCGTTGCTCATCTTCCTCTCGTTCGCAGCGTCGAGTGTTGATGTCTCGCCGAAGGTCATGTCGTAGTCGGCCTTGGAGATCCCGGTTGTCTTGACGGTCATCTAGATTTCAACGCCGTCGTTTGTTGTTGGGGTTGCTGAGTGACGTCTGGCGTAACTCCGTGTGCAGCTAACTAGAGCCAGCCGCTCGGTGTCGCGTTGAGGTGGATGAGATTGCCGTTGGGGAAGCCGACTTGTTAGTCGACATGAGTGTTTCACCCAACTGTTGATGCTGTTGATATGCAGCAGCGGTGAGCATGGCTTTTATCCTTGTGATCGTCGGGGTGGCCTGGTGATCAAGCCCGAACTGGAGTGTATCCAATAGAGTTGCAGTGGCCACGATGTTCTGTTGAGGAGTAATGAAGACGTCATGGTCGCTGACTCGAGTTTGGAGGATTTGTTGCTGAGCAGTCCGCCCAGCCCTGCGCAGGTCATCGTTGCGGGCGTGCAGGTGTCTTGCTTCTTCCTCCTGTTGTTCTCGCAATCGGCAGGCCTCCTCTTCTTGTTGCTCATGTAGTCGGCGTGATTCCTGAGTAGGAGTAGAGCCTTTGAATGCCATGAAGATTCCTCATGACGGAGAGAAGCTTGCCAAGCTACTGTCCGACTTAAAGTCGGAGTCCAATTGAGAGTTGGAATCCAACTGAGAGTCGAAGTCAGAATAATTGATGGGGGTGATTATAACTCCGACCTCCCTAGATCCGATCTCGAGCGGCTCTAGGCCATATCCGAGTCGAACTCTAGAGGATCGGGTTTGCCGTGTCGGATGTTGTTTGAAGATGTCCGTGGCGTTGCCGAATCCGAACGGGAGATTGACGATCTCCTCCTTCCTTAGCCCGATCTCGGCCGGCTCAAGACCGAGTCCGAGTTGGACACTGAAAGGAAGAGTTGTCCCAAGACCCAGGCAAGTGGAAGATTGCCGCAGCAAGTGGATGATGGTCGCTGCAGCATCGTGTGGACCGACTGGCATGGAGTCGGCTGATTCCTCGGCCTATTGGATCTGGTCTGCGTCGGCCACGGTGAGATTGCCGAACATGTCGGCAACGAAGTCGAGGCTTCCGAATGAGATTGTATCTCCGGGGGAGAATTTGCCGCCGTCGACTTCGGTTACTGGATCCATCGAGCTTGTAGATGTAAATCTCACCGAAGCCCCTACCTGGCGCGCCAACTGTCGATGTTTTACATCGGCAATATGAATATGGGGCTACTCGGCGGATGGAAACTCGGTGGATTGCAAAGGAACACAGGGAGATTTTATACTGGTTCAGGCCCTGGATGTGAGGTAATACCCTACGTCCAGTTTGGGGTGTATTCCTTTGAGGAATTATGGTGGCGATTCTGATGAACAGTGTGAACCTATCCTTAGGAGGCGCCCTGCCTCCCCTTATATACTAGGGGACAGGGTTACAAGGTAGAAGTCCCAACTAGATTACGGCCAAGGGATCTCCTCTTAGAGATATAACGCACCCAACTAGGACTGTGTTTTCCTTATCGTACAAGGTAAAGTCTGCTAGGGATTATTATATCTCTAACTATAAGGCCAGGCCCATCCTCTATCCGAGTGGCCCATATGCTTGTCATGAGGTACCCGGTGGTTAGTATATGGGAAAACAGAGATAATGGTGGTGGTGCCTAGGGTTTGTGGGGTGCGGCGAATGGATCACGAACTAGACTCAAACACAATCTAAGCCAACAACCGAACTCGACCTAGGACATAAACTCAACACTACGGACTCTGAAACAGAATTATGCAAAAAGCTAAACGTGGTTGTAGGACAGGAAAAAAAACCTACGACTACCATTTTTTTTGTGCCTTCTCTAGACCCTAGGTATAGGAAACAAAAATTGAAACAGGACAGAAAAGATAATACCTAACGGACAACCTTCGCTCTGATACCACTTGATGGCAACGGGGTGCCCGTAGGTAAGGACAACTCTCGATTTGGTGGAGAATTGATACTCACGATCTAGCTTCAGATCACCAAGACCCGAACCCTGTAATCACAGCACCACGTCTTCTCTTGTTATCAACCGTGCGCTGCTTGGTTGACCTCGCCACGAAGGCTAATCCCTGCATGCGAATCGAAGAACACAAGTAAGAACAAGGAAGATTGCAACTTAACTTGCAGATGAATGATTATACTCTTAAAGTTGGGGTCTCACAAACCGATAAACGGCGAAACTGTTCAAAGGCAGATTAATCTAAGCAAAACCCACCCTAAATGGTGGTGGCTACTGAATATATATGAGTTAGGACATCCTAGGGTCAGGTTTTGCCCTATGAGGGGCGCACTCCTCATGGGTTTAGCCCACGATACAAATAGAAAGCCCAAAGGCCCAAACTGACTCGGATAGGAAAATAATGCATATTGTTTCAACGATTCTAGACAGCTCAGAAGGAATTTTGGTGTGAAACCAAAACCATCTGAAAGTAGACTTCATAAGCTTTCCAACAAGTACTTGTAGGTCCTGTAACTCTTTCTGGATCAAAAGTTATGGCTGTTTGAAGTTGACGCTGTCTCCCAGCCCGAAACTGAATCGGTCTCGGAAATAGGAATTTACTTGCACTTGTTGTCTCCGCTTTAATATTTGGTTTCTTGAGCTATTCTCCATGGTCTTCTCCCAGATTCCTAATAACAATAAAATCATCACAAGAATTAAATAGTATGTCATTCGTAGAAATATTTCCATGTAAGCTTAGGAACGCATTCACCTAGCGATTAAGTTGACGGGCACATACGCAAGTAATTGGTCCTTGGATCTGTGGCGTATCTTGTTCAACATGAGGAGGTTGTAAGTGTGTATCTAAAGAAGTGATGTCCTCATCACAACGGAACACCCGGGGAAAGTTGTGAGGGGGCGCCTCAAGCCTAGGGAGGTCGTCGTCGCTTGATGAAGGAGAAGACGGTCACTGGCCGTGGGGCTTCTGGAAGCACGGGTTCCTCAACAGGCTCGATGACTAGATCAGCGGCTGGCTCGATGACTTCCTGACTAGGCAAAGCTAGACGTTCGCCTGGGTCAGCTACCATGCCTTCAGGGGCTAGGGTACTGCTTGGCTCAGGCTGTGGCATGGGCGCTTCCACGCCAATAGGGGTCGGGTTGGTCATGCGGGTTGGTGGCGCTGTCTCCTTGGGATCAACATCACTTAGTTTCCTGCACAGTTATTCAGCAATCACAGCATTGTAATATGCTTCAGGATATTTGAAGACTGAAGATCTCATACCTCCTAGAAGTCTTAAACCTCCACCCCTGTGAGTCCCGGGGGGAGGTACTTGATGAGGAGCCCAAAGGCTTGCTCCGGGGGGTCCTGCTGCTCGGCGTTGGCCCTTGAGGCGGCACGCCGAGTGGTGCGGTGTTTGGGCCAGTCAGCTCCGCACTCGGTGCGGCCGGCTGGGTTGGTTGTGTGGCAAGAGCAGTGGATGCTGTTCTGGTTGGCGTTGGTTCTGCACCATCAACATCCCTGATTCTAGGACCACTAGACGCCCTAGTCGGCGTGCTCTTAGTCTTGGCCTAGTCCTCCGCAGGTTGCTTCCAAGCTCGCTTTGAGCCGAGTTGGCTAGCCGATGGGCTAGTTGGCCACTTCTTTGACCCCCCAGTCGGCATGCTAGGAGGGTTCAATAGAAAGTCAGCATTCTCCTGCAAACATTGCATATAAAGACAATCCAGCTCAAACTGGGTTCATAACAATCATCATAGGCATACATCAAGGGAGCCAGATGTCAATAGTGTACCTTCAGCCTGGGCCTACTCGAGCTGTAGGGCTTGGGGCACTTGTCAGCGTCCAGAGTCTCTACAACACCATTGACAAAATAGCGAAGCAGATTGTCTGTCACCTCATCCCAATTGACCCACTCAGAGCATTCCTTGGTTGGGTCATGTTTTCCCTGGTATTCGTACCAAGGGTGGCCCTTAGCCTTCAGGGGCTAGATGCAGTGATTCAAGAATGTCCTGGCCACCCAGGGTCCTATCAGCCCTTTCTTCTTCAAGGCCTCAATCTGCTCCACCAGCTGTAGCACCTGCACCATTTCCACCCTCAAGGGGAGGGACGACTAGTACTCCAGCATTTTGGGAGGATTCCCAACAAAGGATGGCAAGGAGGGCTTGGGGTTGGCGCAAGAAAACCACTCCTAGTGCCACCCTTTCAGAGAGGTTTTGAGGGGGACATGGAGATAAAATTTCTTCATCTGCATGCGAAGTTGTAACCTAGCTCCCCCAATGACCTGGGGATTAGCTTTGGAGGGCTAGAAGCTGGTGGAAGAGGTTGAAGTGGGGATCGATCCCCAGGAAGGCTTCACAGAGAGTTACAAAAATAGAAATCTGAATAATGAAGTTGGGATTGAGGTGGATGAGCTCAATCTGGTAGAAGTCCAGAAAGCCCTGGAAGAAATCGGAGGTTGGAAGAGCAAAACCCCTATCGAAGAAAGGCTTGAAGACCACGACCTCATGGGAGTCAGGAGTGGCGAGCGATTCACCTGTCGCCGGGCACCAGTTGATGAGCGTCTTTTGCTGAAGGCATTTCTTCCTCTCCAGATGAGCAAGCTAGGAGGAACAAGGAGTCAACACTGGCCATGTCCCTATAGGAATGAGGGGGGCATCGGATGGAGACTTCAGCATCTTCGAAGCTTGAGAAGAGAGGGAAAAGTGTCTAGAATGGAAGGATCAACAATGGATTGAAAGATCTTCCGGATCTACGGAGGGGAGCATGAGTGAAGTGGAAACCCTAGCCCGGAGCGGAGAGCACAAGGGCGTTTGCGCACAGATCTGGAAGGCTAAAAGCTTTTGGCAAATTGGGGAAGAAAGGGGAATCATTTCTCTCTCCCCGGAATTTATAGGCCTGCGTCGGGCGGCTGGTTTGGGCCAGCTTGCTCAGTAATGGGCCGTAAGATATGAGTTCCTAAATAGCATGTCCTATTGGGCCGATAGCCAACTGTGTTAAAATCACAGTATGGGTGCTGTTTCACTGGAACCGATAAAAATAATCAGATATGCTTCATGTTAAGCCTAATTGCTGGACACATGTGTTTAGGTAGCTGCATTATTTAATAGGTATTGGGAATATATCCTTATAAGGATCAACAGCTGGTCTCTATTAACATTGGGGATGCAGAGATATTTGACTTTATGTTTAATTGTTTCACAATTAAGCACAATGTCGGGGGCTACACCTAATAGGTGCGCCTATTCCACGCACGCTATTCAAGTTTTTCCATGAAGCCCTTCATAGCCTCGTTGCCAACCGACGTGAGGCAGGACTTGGGAGAAGAAGCACTCAGACAAAGAGTACTCGGGAGTAGTGCACTCGGGAAGTCTTTACCATCGAGGATGAGTACTCGGTGTCAGCTATGACTCAACTATGAAGGTCTCAAGGGCTACTGTGGAGGTCATGGACTCCGGCTACCTCATGGAAGGCAATATGGCCACTCGGATAGAGGGTGGGCCTGATCATATAAATTAGGGATGTAGTAGAACCTGGCTTATGTTACCTTGCATGACAAAGAAAGGGATATAGTCCTAGCCAGTTACTCTATGTTCTTAGAAGGAAATCTTTTGGTCGAGTCTGACTTGGATTCCTATCATGTAACCTTGCCTCCTCATTATATAAGGAGAGGCAAGGAGCCCCCTGGGGTAGATAGAATCTCACCAGAGATAACCAACATCAACCTCGAAGGCAATACACAACAGCTGGAAGTAGGGTATTACCTCACCTTGAGGGCCTGAACTAGGATAAACTCTTTGTGTGTTCCATCGCATCCATCAAGTTTAGGTCTTGTGAATAGCCCCATATAATTATTTTCGATACTAAGAATTGACAGAAACCCATGAAACATGTTCAATTTCCCCTAACAAACGTTTTCTCGCTACTGTGCAGAAGGATTTGATCAAGTTTAGGCTCAAACAAGCCGTCAAATTGGTAATCTATCCATGGAACCAAGAGGAAGGAAGTCCAGGTTACAAGTCAAGCGACATCATCGAGAACTATACGTATGATGTCTAGTATATGATGGGCTGAGACAAACTGCCGACTGTTGCTTTCATTTTTTATGTCTTGTATCGGTTTATAAGTGAAAACCTATATCCCCTTTTGATTGGTCAGGGCTGGAGGAATTACCTTCCCTAGTGTTCATTCATCTTCTAAGCAAAATGTTGTATTGGGAGGAAATGGATTGATAAACCTTAGTAAAACATTTTTTGTTTAAATGTTTAGCAGTGCACCTTACTGTGTTTTTTTATAAAATGGACCGGTGTAAGGAAAAGCAATACAGGAAGGACCATGCGTCCTAGGTCAGGGTCCTTACTTCTCCATGCTGACATAGGTAGGATGGACCGTCCAACCTCGGTCCAAACAGTCCTGACCGTATTACCAGCAACTAACAGGCAACACACAGTCCGGACCGTTGAACCATGTGAAGTACTGTCTGATTTTTTTAAAAAAATTTAAAACTAAAGAGTCTATAGTATTTACAGTAGCATATTCTTTAATTTGATATATTATTTTGGATATATTAAATTAAAGAATATGCTACTGTAAATGGGGGAAGATCTATGGGAGTGGGACGGCCGTTGCCCTTGTATTGATACCTCGGTCTAGTCGGTCCTGACTGTATTACCAGCAATTAACAAGAAACATACGGTCTGTACCGTCTGGACCGAGTGAGGACGGTCCGGACTGTTGAACCAGCATTCATTTCCATTTTCGTATATGTATTTGATAATATTTGTTTCCATTTCCATGGTATCCGTAGTTGTTTCTGGTTCCAAAAAATATGGAAACAAAGATGGTCGAGCTAGTTTCCGTCCCTATTTGATCTGTTTTCATCCCTTCTATGAAGGTAAGATGGCAAGAAGAATGATAGAGCGACGCGATATCAAGTCACATGTCATCCCAGGCATTGGAGAAGACGATCCTCAACGTTGAAAATAAAATTTACGGTTTGGAACTAGTATATAGAAATGTTATTATAGCTATGTACCGTCTTTCTAAAATAAAAATATTTGACAAATGAGATGGGCTAGGTAAAGTAAAAAAAATTAGGTTAATATGCGGATCGTCGAACCTCGATCAGGACGATCCTGACCGTTGAACCAGGCGTAACAGGAAATACTAGGTCTGGACCGTCCGAACCAGGTGAAGACAGTCCGAACCGTTGAACCACGGGAAATACTATCTATTTTTTAAAAATTGTTTAGAAAACTAAAGAGTCTATAGTATTTCCAGTTATGCTCACAACTTACCAGCAATGTTAATGATTCCATCCAAAAAATATAAATTTCTCACTGAAGTTACTAAATTATTGTAGCTACAATAAAAGCGCAATATAAGAATTCAGATGCTACACATATGTTCTCTAAAATTTTATGGAGGCTATCGTGGAAAAAAATCCAGAACCCTTTAGAATATGGCCTGACCAAGTACTGAATTCATTGAAACTACTGTTCTTGAATGGATTATAGCAAATGACGTTGAAGCTTGCAATGTTCAAATCATGCAGGTTGACAAAACATGATTTTGTATGAATTTCATAGGGATGCACAACTAGCAAGAACAAGTCTGGTAATCTCAAAATGAATAGGTCAAGGAAATACACTTCAAGGCTTGTATACCTACCCATCACAATCACTTTTGACAATGTCATTTCCCTACAAAAGTGTAAAACCAAGCTAATATCACTACAAGAGTAAGCCAACTAGACATATGTTGGATCAAGCATAAGAAAGATAGCAGAAAGCTATTTTAGGTACCTAAAATCTTCTACTTATTTCGAGCTCCATGATTCATGGTTTGCCTTCCACCTCAACTATGAACGAGGAGCACCTTTAGTAATAATCTTTCTTGAATCAAGTACTTTGCCCGCGAAAGGACGATTGGCCCCTAAAAAGTGCGCAGGCAAATGTGGAGGCCATGGGCCCGGGTACCTCATCACAAGCATATGGGCCACTCGGATAGAGGATGGGCCGAGTCTTGTAGTTAGAGATATAGTAGCACCCGGTAGATTTTGCCTTGTACAAAAAGGAATATACAATCTTAGCCGGGTAAGATGTATCTCTAAGAAAGAAATCCCTTGGCCGTATCCGGCTGGGATTCCTATCTTGTACCCCTACCCCCCAGTATATAAGGAGAGGCAGGGCGCCCCATGAGGATAGAAGATCATTGATTGACACACATCCTCAAAGGAATACCACCACAACTGGACGTAGGGTATTACCTCACACCGAGGGCCTGAACCAGTATAAAATCTCCTTGTGTTCCTTTGCAGTCCACCGAGTTTCCCCTTGCCGAGTAGCCCTATAGTTATATTGCCGGTGTACAACATCGACAGTTGGCGCGCTAGGTAGGGGCTCCGGCGAGTTTCACATCTACAAGCTCGATGGATCCAGCAACCAGAGTCGATGGCAACGAGTTCTCCCCTAGAGACACGATAACCTTCGGCACCTCGACTTCATCGCCGACCAGATCGGCAACCTCACCTTGGCCGAAGCAGATCCAATCCAACCGGCCGAGGAACCAGCCGACTCTGCTCCAGTCGGCCTACAAGACGCTGCAGTCACCTTCATCGATCTACTGCGGCAATCTTCCACTTTGCCGAGCCTCGCGACAACTCTCTCTTTCGGCGTCCGACTCGTGCTAGGCCTTGAGCCAGCCCGGGTTGGGCTAGGAAGGGGGGAGAGCGTCAATCTCCCACATGAGCTTGGTAACGCCGCAGATCTACACTTCATGCGGCAGACCCAACCCCCCACGGTTCAGTTTGGACATGGCTCAAAGTCATTTCAGATTGGATCTAGGGAGGTCGGAGTCGTTCTTACTCCGATAAATTACTCAGACTCCAACTCTAAGTCGGCCAACGGTTCGAACACTAGTTCGGACTCCAGTCTGGCGAGTTTTCTCCTGCCCCGCGAGATTTTCATGGCTTCAACACCACCACCCGAGGTGCGCCGACTACAAGAGGAGCAGCAGGAGGAGGCGCGCCGACTACGACAATAGGAGGAAGCTGATCGCGAGGCTCGCAACGATGAGCTACGCAAGGCTGGGCGAGCCGCCCAGCAATTGATTCTCCAGACCAAAGTCGGCGACCACGACGTCTTCATCACGCCACAACAGAACGTCGTGGCTGCTGCAACCCTGCTGGACACGCTCCAGCTCGGGCCTGATCACCAGGCCACTCCGACTATCACCAAGATCAAGGCGATGATCACAACTGCTGCCTGTCAGCAGCAACAGCAGTCGGGCGACACAATTATACCGACCAACAGGTCGGGTTCTCCGGCAGCAAGCTCATCTACATCAGCACGGCGTCGGGTGGCTGGCTCAAGTCGGCCACATGAGGAATCGCGCCAAACATCACTCAGCGACACCAACAACAACAACCGGCGGCGTCACCAGTACGACCGCCAGCCTAACCAGGATCTCCGAGTCTGGCTACAACGTGACCTCTGACACACCATTAATGCTCGGCGCCATGAACGCAAAGAAGACGAGTGTCGCCAACAGGAGGACGACTACGAACGCTTTGGCCTCAACCACGAGTGGTATAACCGCCGCAACAAGAGCCGGAGTCCTCACGAAGACGAAGGTGTTCCGGCTTTCACTCACGAGCTCCAGGACATCGACTGGCCGTCAGGCTTCAAGCCTAGGGTATCGAGAAATACGACGGCAAAACCAACCCCGAGTCCTGGCTCACAGTATACATCCTGGCAATCCGAGCTGCCGGTGGTGACCACAAAGCCATGGCTAACTACCTCCCAGTCGCGCTAGCCGACTCGGCGAGGACGTGGCTAACAGGGCTCCCAAGGCGATCGATCGGGACCTAGGGAGAACTCAGGGAGCGGTTCATCACTAACTTTCAAGGGACCTACGAGAGGCCGTCTTCTAAGCATGACCTATACCAACTGCACCAGAAGAAGAACGAGTCTCTACGCGACTTTATTAAGAGGTTCTCCGAGAAGCGCAACAAGATACCAATGATCAAGGACGAGGCTGTCATCGCCGCCTTCCGCAAGGGAGTAAAGGACACCCCGTTCATCACGAAGTTTACTCAGAAGCCACCATCCTCCATCCAGGCTCTCTTCAACATGGCAAACAAATATGCCGACTCAGCTGAAGCAGTGGCCAAGGCCCTCGACGAGAAGAAGGAGTCCCGACAAAAAGAACAAAAGGCGAAAGCCGACAACGAGCCATCCCAAAACAAGTCCAGCAACCGCAAGCGGAAGTCAGACAACGAGGTGGCCAACATGGAGCACACTCGGTCGCGGCCCCAACGGAATAATGACTACCAGAAGGTCATGAACGGGCCATGTCCCTTCCACCCCAAGGGCAAGCACGCGGCCAAAGACTGCTTCATGCTCAAGAAGTTTGCTTCCGAGCAGACTTCAACGACTGGCGCCGACAAGAGCAAAGACAAGCCAGATCAGGACCCGGCCGACGATTTCCAAGATCCCCAAGCCGAGTTAAACCATATCTTCAGAGGGCCGTTTGCATACGAGTCCAAGTGCAAGCAGAAGCTAACAGTGCGCGACGTCAACGCAATCTCTACAGCAGACACCCCTCAATACCTCCGCTGGTCAGAGACGTCCATCACATTCACTCGCGCAGATCACCTAGATCGGGTTTCGCACCCAGGACGTTACCTAGTCATCCTGGACCCAGTCGTCAAGAACATCAAGCTGAAGAAGGTTCTCATAGACGGAGGCAGCGCGCTCAATATCCTCTTCGCCAAGACTCTGGATGAGATGAAGATTCCTCATTCAGATCTGCGGCCGAGTACAGCACCCTTCCACGGGATAATTCCCGGCCTATCTTCAACGCCACTCGGGCAGATTACCTTGCCAGTCACCTTCGGCACGCGGGATAACTTTCTCACGGAGAACATCTGCTTTGAGGTCACTGACTTCGAGACTACGTATCACGCGATACTCGGATGACCGGCGCTCGCCAAGTTTATGGCGATACCACACTATACATACATGGTGCTCAAAATGCCAGGGCAAGCAGGAGTCCTCTCCCTTCGCAGTGACGTCAAACAAGCCTTCAACTGTGACAAGGAGAGTTGCGAATTGGCTCAGACCCAAGAAGCGGCAGCCGGGTGCAACAGCATTCGGCAAGCCGCCACAACCGAAGTCGAGAAAGACCAAGTTCCGACCAAGAAAGCAGCGAAGTCGGGAATTTCAGCGGACTCAGACACAAAGAAGATCCCCTAGACCCTTCCGACCCCTCCAAGACTGCTCTAGTCGGGACTGGACTCGACCCCAAATAGGAAGACACGCTCGTCACCTTCCTCCAAGCCAACAAAGACATCTTCGCGTGGAAACCGTCCAACATGCCGGGCGTACCAAGGGAGGTGATCGAGCACGCTCTCAACGTGAAGACAAATGCCAAGCTAGTCAAGCAACGGCTATGGCACTTCACTCAAGATAGTAAAGATGCTATTCGGGAGGAGATAACCAAGCTTCTCGCAGCCGAGTTCATCAAAAAGGTCTACCACCCGGATGGCTGCAAACCAGTCCTGGTCTGAAAGAAAAAGGTAAATGGCATATGTGCGTCGACTACACTGATCTCAACAAGGCGTGCCCCAAAGACCCATTCGGTTTACCAAGAATAGACCAGGTGGTGGACTCAACTGCAGGGTGTGACCTTCTCGGTTTTCTCGACTGCTACTCGAGATACCACCAAATCAGCCTGAAGGAGGAGGACTGTCTCAAGATGTCTTTTATCACGCCGTTTGGAGCGTACTGCTACATCACTATGCTGTTCGATTTGAAAAACGCTGGAGCAACATATCAACGGGCGATTCAGCGGTGTCTACACACTCAGATCGGGCGCAACGTGGAGGCCTACATCAACAACGTGGTGATCAAGACCAAGTCCAAAGAAGACCTCATCGCTGACCTGGAAGAAACCTTCCGCAATCTTCGAAGATTCAAGATGAAGTTGAACCCAAAAAAGTGCGCCTTCGGTGTGCCATCCGGCAAACTACTTGGCTTCATCGTCTCGCATCGCCGCATCGAGGCCAACCCGGAAAAGTCAACGCAATAATGAACATGGCTCCCCCGACTAACCAAAAGGACGTCCAGAAGCTAACAGGCTGCATGGCGGCACTCAGCCAGTTTATTTCTCGACTGGGCGAACGGGGCATGCCCTTCTTTAAGCTATTGAAGAAAGCAGATAGTTTCCAGTGGACTCCCGAAGCCCAGCAAGCCTTCCAAGACTTCAAGCAATTTCTCACATCCCTGCATGTGTTGGCATCACCCATGCCCCAAGAACCGCTAATGCTATATCTAGCGGCAACTACTCAGGTAGTCAGCACAGTGCTGGTGGTTGAGCGATCCGAACAGGGTCACATCCAGAAAGTCCAAAGGCCAGTTTACTTTGTCAGCGAAGTCCTTGCCAACTCGAAGACGAGATATCCGCAGGTCCAAAAGCTGCTCTATGGCCTACTCATCCCTGTCCGGAAGCTGATATACTATTTCCAAGCACATCAAGTCACGGTGGTCACATCGTTTCCACTCGGGGACGTCCTACATAACCGCGAGGCCACCGGCCGAATCGCTAATGGGCGCTTAAGCTGATGGCATTCAACATCACCTTTCAGCCATGGATAGCAATTAAATCACAAGCTCTAGCCGACTTCGTGGCCAAGTGGATGGAAGTTCAAAAGCCCACATAGACAGCGAAGCTAGAATACTTGACAATGTACTTCGATGGTTCTCTACGGATCAGTGGCACCGGGGCTGGCGTCGTTTTGACGTCGCCCACCGGCGAAAAACTCAAGTACATCCTACAAATCCACTTCCCGGCTTCCCACAACGTAATGGAGTACGAGGCACTTATTCACGGGCTCCGAATTGCTATATCACTCAGCATACGTCGACTGGTTGTGCGCGGGGATTCTCAACTCGTGGTGAACCAAGTCATGAAGGACTAGACATGCCTCGACGACACCATGGCGGCATACTATCAAGAGGTCGCAAGCTGGAAAAAACAAGTTCGACGGTTGGAGATAACACACGTGCTGCACAATATAATGACACGACAGTGAATTGCAAATCTGGGATCCAAGCGAGAGGCAGTCTCGACAGGGATCTTTGTCGAGCAACTCATGGAGCCGTCAGTCAAGAAGAAACCGGTGCTAGAGCAGTCAGGAGGTGAACCTACCCCGGCTACAGACGAGACACTGCACATATGTCACAATTGGCGGACTCCTGTTCTCAAACTCCTCCTAGGCAATGAACTCCCAGAAGATCGCAGCGAAGCCGAACGAATTAAACGTCGAAGCAAGAGTTTCTTAGTCATCGGAGAAGACCTGTACCGAAGAAGTGCATCTGGTGTCCTCATGCACTGTGCCACCACCAAGGAGGGTAAGCAGATTCTGCAGTCGATCCACTCGGGCGTACGTGGCAACCACGCCGCATCCAGGATGTTAGTCAGAAAGGCTTACCGGCAGGAATTTTTCTAGCCAACAGCAGTAATAGATGCCAAAGACATCGTTCGCACATGCGAGGGCTGCCAGTTCTTTGCAAGACAAACCAATCTCCCAGCCCAGGAACTCCAAACAATCCCAATCTCTTGGCCCTTTGTAGTATGGGGGCTTGACATGGTAGGGCCTTTCAAGAAAGCGCCAGGAGGTCACAACCTGTTCACGCAGTGAAAAATTCACCAAGTGGATTGAGGCCAACCCGTCACAACCATAACGGCGGCACGAGCAAAGACTTCATCATGAGTATACTATACCGATTCGGTCCCCAACGCATCATCACTGACAACGGTACTCAGTTCACGGGCGGCGTGTTTCAGGATTTCTATGACGACTTCGACATCAAGATCTGCTACGCGTCTGTGGCACACCCGTGGAGCAATGGGAAGGTTGAACAAGCTAACGTATGGTCTTACAAGCATCAAGACAAGATATTTGACCGACACAACCATACGCGGCCGGTGGTGCACGACTCCATCTGTCCTCTGGTCGCTCAGAACCACAGTTAGTCGGGTAACAGGGCAATCCCCTTTTTTGTCTACGGTGCTGAGGCTATGCTACCAACCGAGTTAGAGTTCGGCTCTCCGCGAGTCGGGCTTACTCAAAGACACTCAAACAACACGGCAATGGTCAACTAGATCAGTTGGAAGAAGTAAGGGACATCGCAACAATCCAGTCGGCAAGGTATCTCCAAGCTGCATCGCTATCCACACCGCAAATGTCCATGGCCTCGCCTTTTTGGTTGGAGATCTCGTATTGAGAAATAAAAACCACCAAGACACGGCATAAACTATCCCTAATCTGGGAAGGGCTGTTCATTATAGCGAAGGTTACTCGGCCAGGCGCTACCGACTGAAGACGAAGACGGTGCCCTCATCAGCAACTCATGGAATATAGAATAGTTACGTCCCTTCTATACATGAGTTTTATACTTTCATATGTGTACAGTTCTTCTCTAACTCACTACGCCGTTTGTTTCAACCGAGTAGTGAGTCGGGGGCTGCATGTATTGTATGTGCTGTGTCAATAATATACGAGCCTATTTCACTCAAGTTATGAAGTTTTACTATGACTTTTCCATGTCTGCCCGAGTACAGCTTTCTGCGGTGAACGTTTTTAATAAGTTCCTATAGATTAACTCGGCGTAGGCTATTATTGTCGAGTAACGCTAATGACAACTGAGTAATAGTCTAAAGCTTGGCGACATTGCACATGCATTTACACATATTCTTACCAAAATGTATATACACACCGACTGCATGATATATTGTCTTTATATACCCAGGTCCCGGGTGATAATTTCTACAGTCGGCCTCGCCTTATGTCGATGTTTTACACCGGCAATATGAATATGGGGCTACTCGGTGGATGGAAACTCGGTGGATTGCAAAGGGACATGGGGAGATTTATACTGGTTTAGGCCCTCAATATGAGGTAACACCCTATGTCCAGTTTGGGGTGTATTCCTTTGAGGAATTATGGTGGCGATTCTGATGAACCGCGTGAACTTGCCCTCAGGGGGTGCCCTACCTCCCCTTATATACTGGGGGATAGGTTACAAGGTAGGAGTCCCAACCGGATTACGGCCAAGAGATCTCCTCTTAGAGATATAACGCACCCAACTAGGACTGTGTTTTCCTTATCATACAAAGCAAAGTCTGCTAGGGATTACTATATCTCTAATTACAAGGCCAGGCCCATATGCTTGTCATGAGGTACCCGGGGCCCATGGCACCCACAGTAGCCCCTGAGACCTTCATAGTTGAGTCACAGCTGATGTCGAGTGCTCATCCTCCACGGTGAAGTCTTCCAGAGTGCATTGCTCCTGAGTACTCTTTGTCTGAGTGCGTCTTCTTCCCGAGTCCTGCTTCATGTCAGCTGGCAGCGAGGCTATTAGGTGTAGCCCCCGACTTGTGCTTAATTGTGAAAACAATTAAACATAAGTCAGACTTAACGTCGATGAGTCTTTCCGAGTAGTATACTACTGGTATATGAGACTCTTCGTATCATGTCCAACCAGAATATGATTTATAGTCTTGCTGAGTAGCATGCCACTCGTATATAGGACTCTTCAGCTTCATGTCAGCTGGAAAAAGGGTGTTTATATTCTTTCCCAAGTGGCGTCCCACCCGGAAGTTAGACTCCTCAGCATCATGTCAGCTGGAAAGAATATTTATAGTCTCTCCGAGTAGTGCACTACTCGAAAGTTGACTTTTCAGCGTCATGTCGCTGAAAGAATATTTATAGTCTCTCCCGAGTAGTGCACTACTCGGAAGTTAGACTCTTCAGCGTCATGTCTGTTGGAATGGTATTGCTCATGGCAACCGTTGGCCAAGCATGTAGGCCGAGTACCACTTTATGAAATTAAATCCATTGCGTGGTCAGGTGTACTCGAGAAAGATACCTACATCCCATTTTGATGAAACGACAGCTTGTGATCCTTATAAGGATATATCTCGAACCTGGTGGATAAAACCAGATACCCAAACACATGTATTCAGCAATTAGGCCTTTTATGAAAGCATATATGATTTACCCTCATCGGTTCCTGTTGGTAGCATCAGCACTGCGATTTAACCCAGCCTGCGAGCGGCCATATTGAGCATGCTACTGTAGAAAACTCATATCTTGGTGGCTGCTACCGAATAAGCCAGCCTAAACCGACCCACTAGCGTAGGCCTATAAATTATCCCTCGCATGTCAAGGATGATATTTCAGCGTCGTAACCGCAATCAGCCAAAGAATTCCTGTCTGTAAGCCTTTCCGACTTATGGTTCTGGATGCAACATGGTTGCACGGATGCCTGAGAAGGTATATTGCAGAATCTGCTTGCCCTCCTCAGGTACACAATGATGAGAACTCCGGATGCGCTGAGGATACAGGATCTTCTTGACTTCGATAAAGCCGGATAGTACACCGCAACCTTGCGTAGCATAGGATCGGCCAGCGACCCCGGGGCCATACCTTACCAACCAAACGTATGGCCAACATGAGGAACCCGAATCTCGTTAGGGATTCGGCTGACCCTCATTGGGCATACCCAACTCAAGCGAAGTTGTACCCGAAGCCCCGACTAGCACGGAGTCGGTTGTAGCCGAATAAGGTACACCGAACACAAGCATAGGATTCGGCTGGCAACCCTCATGGCATACCCTACCCAACGAGTTGTACCGATAATACCAACCAGCATAGGTAGATCTCAGGGCGACCCTCATGGGGTACCTCACCCAGCGTGTATACGACCCCGACTAGCGCCGGAGATCGGTTGTAGCTCACATGGAGCGTAGCCGAGGAATGATGACGTCTTGACTGCGCAAGTGCTTAGTATAGCCCTCATGGAGCGTCTACGCGTATCTTGGCAGAATGGGCCAGCCCTGACGTAGGAAGCCCTAGGTCCTTCATGGCGTATCCGGATTGGCCCTTGCATTATAAAATATCGATGAGATAGCATGTGATGATGAAAACAATCACCCGAATACCATGGATTTACAATATATGTAAAACGGTATGCTTCTCTTATTGATATAATTTCCCCGAGTAGTTTAATGCCTGAACAGTTAAGCACTTGCGACTAGTCATAGCCCCGGGTCGGAGGGTAGCTCATGGCTCTTTCCCAGTGTCGGAGGATAAACCTCGACACGGGAAGTCAGGAGACCC